>SEYY01003182.1:25000-57500 GCA_009176605.1 Armadillidium nasatum | reverse complement strand
GGTGGGAGGGTGGCCGTAGTGTTCTCGAAAGAGGCAGGCTACTTTAGGCGTCTTAACGAGAACGGGGCCAAGTCCTTATGCGACTAAACCCTCCTATACTCCTCTCAGGGAGGCTAATATCCCTTCACACACATGTGCATATAATTGTTTAATTTTTTCTAAGGATTTTTATTTTAAAATATTTAAAGATTAATTTTTTATATTTGTATTTTTTTTTCTTTTTTTTTGTGGTGATGATCATATTACCATATATATATATATATATATATATATATATATATATATATATATATATATATATATATATATATATATATATATATATATATATATATATATATATATAAAATACTATATATATGTGTGTGTGTAATTTTTTTTTTTTGAGGGGGGTTAGAACCCCTTTTTTTTATATATATTTAATGTTTTTTTTTTTTTAAATGTTATTTACTGATTTATTTTTGAATATTTTGTAAAAATTATTATTAATTACTTTTTAATTCTTTCATTATTTTTTTTTAAAAATTTTTAATATATTTTATTAACTTCAATAAAAAAAAATCCCACCTTATGTTGTGGTCTTGACTCCCTGCGAGTAGGGGGTAAGGGTTGTGACGTAATTTTACCCACAGTTTTCGCCTGCTACTACTATATATATATATATATATATATATATATATATATATATATATATATATATATATATATATATATATATATATATATATATATATATATATATATATATATATATATATATATATATATATATATATGTACGTGTTTGTTTTCTAGCTTTTCACTCATGTTGAAAGTAATAGTTTTGTTTACCTTTTTTGCAACGCTTTTAAAAGGTCTATATTCGGTGCACATTTTAGACTAATTACAAATGTTTGTAAAAGTGCAGATGTTTGTTGATGTCAGAATGAATGCCTTTTTTTTTTTTTTTTTTTTTTTGTGTGTGTGTGTGTGTGTGTGATGGAAATTTGACGTAGCTTCATCTTATGTTTGAATGCTTTTTTAATTTGTTTGTGGCTTTTTATTATATATATATATATATATATATATATATATATATATATATATATATATATATATATATATATATATATATATATATATATATATATATATATATATATATATATATATATTGACGCTACCTTGGCATAGCGGTAGAATAATTTACTCATTTTTGATGGCGCATATTCGATTCCTCAATCGGATTATAGGTGGAAACTACCTTGAAAAGTTCCACTCCTCGAATAGTGCAGTGGCCGTGAGATATGCACTTCATATATATATATATATATATATATATATATATATATTATATATATATATATATATATAATATATATATATATATATATATATATATATATATATATATATATATATATATATATATATATATATACGATTCATGAAGGTTGAAACAAGATTGTAAAGAAAATATTCAGTGATCATAAAATTAAGGTTTTCTGCTATCCGTAATATCTAGTTATTTTGTAATCATATTGCTAAATAAAACTATAGATAGGTAATAGTGTTCGTGGAGCTGACTTGCCATAGTGCATGGTCTATTTTCTTCATTAATTTCTGCAACATTTGCAGTCTTCAATCCAGTTTTCATTTTAACACCACCTCTCCTCCAGAGCTGACCTCTTTTTCTTGAATGAAACTCAGGTGCTTGAGCTTTCTGATTGTAAACCATTTTCTGTTTCCTCTTCCTCTCTCTGTCTTCAATTTTCACTCAAAGGAGGTTATGCATATGTGCGCAACGATTTTGTTTGCAAGTTCAGTCTAATAGGGATGGAGCTTTACCAAAATTTTAAGATACCTTATACCAGTAATTTTAAACCGACCCGATACCGATCACCAGTAAATTACGATACCTCTAGAATTTATCAGTGCTAATTTTTTTTGCCGAATTTATGAAGGCCGAAACAAGATTGAAAACATTCAATGATCAAACTTGAGATTTCAAAATGCTATCGGTAATATCTACGAGTAGATATTTTGAAATCACTTTTCTAAACAAACCTATCGAAATATGAAACTTTAGATCTAACGAAATGGATTCTATCCCACAAAGCCATATATATATATATATATATATATATATATATATATATATATATATATATATATATATATATATATATATATATATATATATATATATATATATATATATATATATATATATATATATATCATCCACACTGCACACATTCTAATATACAATGTAGACTTTTCTTCACACTAGACTGTTACACATAACTCGTCCTTTTTAAAAATTATAATAATTTACGATGGCATTCACAACATTAGCATCGGAGAAGCCTAGAGTGGAGGCTTCCAAGAATAGCCCCTCATCCACCCCTTCCCTCATCACCACTTGGGAGTTTGTGGCCTCCGAAGATAGGAATGGTATCACCAAGACTTTTCAGCGGACTTGTCCTGGTACGCGTCCTATTTCCTTCATTAATTTCTGCAACATTCGCGGTCTTCAATTCAATTTCCTCTTTGTTGAACACCACCTCTCTTCTTCTAGTCCTGAACTCTTATTCGTAACCGAAACTTAGGTAGTTGAGCGTTCTGATAGCAAACCTCCTTCTGTTTCCTTGTACTATCTCAACCCTCAGTTCTTAGCAAAATGCGGTTGTGCATATGTGATCAACGATTTTGCTTTCGTGTCTCTAATTTGGAGTCTTCCGAATTTTCCACCTTGTGATTTAAGCTCTCTTGCCATTCTACGACTAAATTCATTTGTTCTTTTTATTTATCTCCTTAATTCTTTGAGTATCTAAA
Organism: Armadillidium nasatum; assembly: GCA_009176605.1. NCBI lineage: Eukaryota > Metazoa > Arthropoda > Malacostraca > Isopoda > Armadillidiidae > Armadillidium > Armadillidium nasatum. Next base: position 54,683 of record SEYY01003182.1, on the reverse strand, counting down.
CTCCAAAATAGAGCATATTCTCGCCTCCTTTGCCCGTCGAACTATTGCGTCACTTTCTCTATAGTATCGCTATAACAATAGATACTGCTCTTCTGAACTCGCCAGTCGCATACCTCCTCCATTTATAAAAGCTTGCGCGATGCGCCTTTCTACACAGTCTCATCCTTTCTCTGTCCAACTCTCCGACCCCTGGCTGGTATGTTCAGTCTTACATGTACTCTACTGGTAAAGTTTGGAACACAATCCATTTATCTGTTTCTCCAACTTCCTTTGACGTACAGTCGTCAACAGAAGTTCGTTCCTATTAGGCTGGAAATAAATATTTATATAAAATGGAGATCATTTCATAAAAGCTCTATTTTGAATAAAAAGAAAATAAAAACATTCAGCGGGGCGTAATTGAACTGAGATTGGCTGAACCTGAAATGATCTCCATTTTATATAAATATTTATTTCCAGCTTAATAGGAACGAACTTCTGTGTCGACTGTACATACCTTCTAACGTCGTGAATCGGGATACTTCGACCTTAACATAGAAAGATCACATTTCCGGTATTTCATCAACTCTGGTGGTAATTATTAGGCTTCCTGCCTTTGCCTATCAGAGATGATATAATATATATATATATATATATATATATATATATATATATATATATATATATATATATATATATATATATATATATATATATATATATATATATATATATATAATATATATATATATATATATATATATATATATATATAAATATATATATTATATAATATATATATATATATATATATATATATATATATATATATATATATATATATATTATATATATATATATATATATATATATATATATATATTTATATATATATATATTATATTATATATATAAATATATATATTATATATATATATATATATATATATATATATATATATATATATATATATATATATATATATATATATATATATATATATATATATATATATATATATATATATATATATATATATATATATTCGTTTTATATCGTTTTCTCCATTTTATCAAGGCTTGTTCTGATTCTTTGTTCGTGTTAGTGCCACTTGTTTTGATATCCAAAGAGAATTTTACTACTAACACACAATAACTTATGTTTTGACAGTCCTGATGTCTAGAGCTTGCTATTCTTTAAACTTTTTAGCAATATTACATAATGTACTTACTAGTCACCATATAATTTATTAAATATTGACTATATAACAGTTCATTCGTTATTTGAACTACCAGTATAATTAGGAAAAATGGTAACCAGACGCTTAAAACTTTATTGTATTGTGATTATTGTATGTTTAGGATATATTCATAGTATTTGAAATTTATTAGTAATTAGTACTTTTATTAAGTGAAAGTGTAAAGTGTTTTAATGTTTTTCTATTTGTTTGTGCAGTATTAGAAAAGTTTGTTTTGCTTTGTAGTAGTGTATTGAACAGGTTGCCTGATTAGGGCAAAACACTTGTCTGATGTATCACTTCAGTAAAATATATATATATATATATATATATATATATATATATATATATATATATATATATATATATATATATATATATATATATATATATATATATATATATATATATATATATATATATATATATATATATATATATATACAGAGGGTGGGCTGAGAGGTAACGCCTGTTCTGCTGTAAAATCTCATGCACAGCAGATAAGGTAATGAAACAGACAAAGGAGGTCAAAGGTTTATTCGATGAATATGTAATATTATTTTCTACATAATCTTCTCGAACATCAATACATTCCTGCAAACGTTGAACACACTTTTCGAAACCTGTTGAAAAGAAGTCTTAATCTGTTTTTTCAGAACAACCAGTCTGCCACCACTTTCTTCACCTCATCATTCTGAACTAAATCTCACTACCCGCAGACTCTCGTTCAACTTTGGAAATAAGTTAAAATCATTGGTCGGCAGATCTGGTCTTTAGGATGTGTGATCAATGACATCGAAGTTTAAGCTTCTGAAGTTTCTGAGCACTGCAATGTGATTGAGCATTGTCATAATGCAGTAGGAAAACGGTACGTTCGGTCATATTCGGATGTGACTCTTCAATTTCTGGAAAGTTTCATAATATCGATCTGAGTTGACAGCTTCTGTAGATATTTCGAGTAGATGAGGCCCTAACACCCAGATTGCTGACAACATGAGTTTACAAGCCGAGGGTTAAGTCTTAATCTTTCGTATACCAGGTGAGCTTGGGTGTCTGAATTCCATAGAGGCTCATTTTCATTCTGGAGCGTAGTGGTGAACTCACGTTTCGTCTCCCGTTGGAATGTTTTGAAGAAATTCTGTACACATTTGGCATGCCAAAATTCAAGCTCTGCACGTTGCTTCAACGAAGTATCACTAAATAGTGATACTTTATTAGCTTCCAATATTCTATCATTGCCCAACAAGAATGGAACCAAATAGCTTCAGTCTTTAGAATACAGGCCTGAACATGTTTATACTTATTTCCATTGCTTAGTAGCGCATCAACAGGAGTTATATTTCAACCCTCCCTCGTATATTTATATATCCATCATTTGACTTAATAATTGTGTACCCACTCGCGTTCGTTAATGTTTTTAAATCCATTTCAATCACCTCAATGCTGACCATCTCACTTTGCCTTTTCCATTTTTGAAACAACCTATTTACCAGTAATAAATAGCAGATAGGAATTGAATGTGATACTAAATAGGAATGTGGGAAGTAGAGAATCGGATGGAAACTATTTACATTTGAAAGTTTTAACTTTTATTATATGAAAAGAAAATTCTAGTTCTTCATAATTTTAACTTCATAAGCAAAGTACTGGAGTTTGATAGAACCTTAAAAAAAAACAGTGAAGTGGAGAATAAGGGAATAGATTGGTCTTATTTAATAGAGGTATTTGTTAAATTGTGTTCAGAAGTTTTTCATGCTTAGTACGTTTTAAAAGCATTATAAATTTTATTACCGTGGAGGTAGTTTAAAATTCAGGCTCACCATACAATTGCTTATTTTAACATTTTTTTTTTTGCATTGTTGCAGATAGGTATAAATAATTCATGTATTGACGTAAATCTCTCAGAAATTTTTTTGTATGTTGTGGTTTCCATTTGAACTTATAAATAGGGCTTATTTTAAGTGCTGTAGGCAGGAACCTAAGCAAAGAAGATTTTTGGGTCGAGCCGAGATCAGAACATAATAAAAATAATTAATTAATTAGAAAGAAATTACCAATCTCCATCCCAGATTTGAAATTACAAAAATAAATATATATATATATATATATATATATATATATATATATATATATATATATATATATATATATATATATATATATATATATATATATATATATATATATATATATATACACACACACAGTGATAACTAGTCTATTAACCTTGAGATTTCTTAATAGTTTGACATTGTTATAAAAAGTAAAAACATAGAATTTAAAGTGTGTACAATGACTCAGCATTTTCTTTTTCTTTGCACAATCATCTTATGGGGAATTGATAAAGGAAAAATGTAGTTCTAATGCGTGCTTATTTGTTCTAACAAATAAGCACGCATCCAAGCACACACACACACACACACACACACAGTGAAATAAAAGAAAAATATTTAGGATTCCTTGTGATATTGTTATTTTATTAGGGAGTTAATATTGGCTATTGTTCTATAAATTATATGTATTTTCCTTTTTTATTTTTTTTTTTTTTTATTTTTTTTTTTTTTTTTTTATTTTTTTGCTTAGAAAGAGTATTATTCCTTTACGTATTTAAGTATTATTCGTTTATGGTTCGATTTTTATTTCACTCGCAAATTATTTAGAGAATTATACTTTAAAACAGTTAAAAAAAATTAATAAATATATATATATATATATATATATATATATATATATATATATATATATATATATATATATATATATATATATATATATATATATATATATATAATATTATATATTTTTTCTATTTATTTTTATTATTATTATTATTTTTTTTGATTTGATTGGAAAAGTAACCTACTGATTGGTTGATTTGTTGCAATTTATTGATAATTATTATTTGACTTTTTTTAAAAACATATTTAAATAGATTTAGTAATATTCAAGTAGAAGAAAATTTGATACAGTGGCAAACAGCTCAATTTTCTTTTATATATATATATATATATATAATATATAATATATATATATATATATATATATATATATATATATATATATATTAATATATATATATATATATATATATATTAAATAAATAAAATAAAAGCACGCTGGGCAAAAAATGTCAATGAGCTTCATGTGGTTGAAACATAAGGTTAAGCAAATGTCAGTGCGAGAAAATAGCTGGATATAAATATTAGTTGTGTAAAGGTGATACAGTAAAGTGAGTGATACGCGTGATGTGTAGAAAATGGGTCTCAGAGCAGAGGTGATTGAATGGCGAAAAGGGGTAATAACATTTAGTCGTGCTAAAGGTCAATCTGTGGTCAAAGTTGCCGACTACGAGTTTGTCAAAGACTACAGTCATACGACTGTTCCAGATGTGGCAATGAACCAGGTCAATCATAGGATATTCTTGTTGAAATTGTTGCTAGATTTTTATTTATATTGACCGACGGGCCTCCGGCAGGTCTTGTCTCAAAGCTTGTGGAACAATCGTTTCGGATTCATTGCTACACAGTAACGCTGATATATCGCAGCCTATATTTAAAAGTGCACTCGTCAAGGAATTGCGTAGGATGAACATATGGAGCAGAATAGTAGAAAAATTGCCTTTCCTTACCGATGTCTACAAGGTTGCTCAGCTACTGGGATCAAGGCATCACGAATATTGGACCGTTAAGCACTGGGAACGAGTAATTTGAACCAACGAATCGCGCTTCTGTCAATTTGGAAATGATGCTCGTTGTGGCGTGCATCTTTGGCTACACGAAGCTTTCAGAAAAGACTTCCAGCAAAGCGTGGTTCACTCTGGGAGAAGGTCTGTGATGTTTGAGGCCTATTTTAACCACGCTGGCATCAGATCTCTCGTTTAGCTGTCTGTAAGGATGACCAATCAAAACTACAATGAGCTGCTGAACATTCACGTTTTGCCCTTTGCACATCATAACGCTTCTCATTCTGTACTTCGAAATAAAAATTTTTGCGTCAACAAAGCTGGAAATGTGTTTGCGTAGCATTATGAACATTCAGAAGCAATCACACGTCTAGACTGACTGCAAAATACCCTGGAGAATCTGGGACTACCTGAAGCAACCCGTCAGACACCAGGATAAGCATCCACACCCTTTGCCGAATTGCGCAATTCTTTGATAATGTAAGAGAACAGAACATTGCTCTCTCACATTCAAACACTTGTCCTGTCTATATCTGATCAAATCGCAGTTGTCATTCATGTTTGTGGAGTTAATACACGCTATTAATTTGTCCTACATGGGTGACAATTATAATATATATATATATATATATACCTTTTTTTTTTTTTTTTTTTTTTTACCTTCTCACCCCCTGACCACCCCATGTTGAGGCGGCCACACTTCACTAATGAAGCTTCCTGCCGCAGTCGGTCTCGTCCAGAGATCCTTCAAAGAAGTGATGCCCCAGAAGAGTTTGGGGCGAGAGTTGGAAGGACAGCGTAATAGAAAGTGTTTCACGGTCTCCGGGGCCATTCCGCATCTAGTACAGGTGGGAGATGCTGCCTGGTTTATTTTGAATTCGTGTTTGTAATGTTGTAGGTTTGGGTGGTGCCCGCATCTCAATCTTGCAAGTGAGGTTTGTAAGTGTCTTGGGAGGTTGTTGAAGTCGGGGTTTATTTCGGGGGGGGTCTGTTAAGGATGTTGTTTGGAGGTCTGTTGATCATGTATGAATGTGTTAGTTGAGTGTGTATATGTTTGGTTGTTGTGGTATTGGGGGGAGGAGGGGGATGTGATTTAGGATCTGTTTGTAAAAGGCGCCGGTGGACGATGGAGGCTGTGTTAGTCTTTGTGGGGTAGGTTGGAGGAGAGCATTGTGACATGGGTGTGTGGGTAGGCGTGTTTTTGCGTAAAATTGGGTGCCTATCATTTCGAGGTGATTCCTTATGGGTAGTATCTTGGTTTCGTTGTGTAGGTGTTGTTGAGGGGTTGTGCGTGTGCAGCCGGTGATGGTGCGAAGGGCTTTATTTTGCGTTATTTGGAGTGTCATTAAGTTTTTGTCGGAGAGCAGAGGGTGCCAGACAGGGGAGGCGTAGTTAATGGTGGGGCGTATAAATTGTTTGTAGATTGCAATTGAGGTTTGTATGTTGGTGTGTATGTCTGTGTTGGCAACTGTTTTGAGGATGTTGAGTTTTCTGTATATATATATATATATATATATATATATATATATATATATATATATATATATATATATATATATATATATATATATATATATATATATATATATATATATATATATATATATATATATATATATATATATATATATATATATATATAATATTTATTAGGGATGGAGTGAAGTATCAGTATTTGTATATTTTTAGGTATCAGTATCTGCAAAAAGAGTTTTTAAAGAGTTGAATTTCACAAGATTGAGACTAACCCACTGAAAAATTCACTAATCAGCAAGAATGGAATCGGAAAGATGAAGACAAGAGGCAACTCTTGATTCAATAAAGGTAGCATATTTGAAAGGAGTAGAAGATTAGAGGGTCGAGTCATCAGCATATGAATGGATATTCTTAGATGAGCAGCTGAAATCATAAATAAAAAGTAGAAATACACTAGGAAACAAGACAGAACCCTGAGGAACACCAAACTATGTGCAGGAAATGAAGAAAAAGTCTCCCCAGTCCACATCAACAATATCTGAAATGGGAACAATTAGAAAGAAAGCTAGACACAAGCAAGTAAAGAAAAGGAGTAATGCCTTTAATATGTCAAGCGCCACCACACAAGTAGCCACATGATCATTATCGGCAAAAGACCATAAATATATTAGATAGGAAAATATATCACCAATAGACCTCAAACGTCGAAAGCTATACTGATTATCAGAATGAAGTGAATGGGATTCCAGATGATCTAAGAAATGAGAGTTGAGAAGGATTTCAAAAATCATAGAATACAAGTTAGAACCATATGGTGATAAGAAGAATCAGAGTTGCTACCTTTCTTCGAAATAGGTTGGACTAATGTGCGCTTCCAACACTAAGGGTAAAGTACTAGTTTTGAGGCATTTATAGAGGTTGAATGAGGTGATGAAACCACACTGCCTTAAAACTCGGGGAAGAATGGCATTAAGTTCACTTGCCTTCTTAACGTTCATAGGTTTCAAAAGCCCATGCACTTGATCAAATGTAGTCACAGGTAAAGGCATGGGACATCTGAGACGAGAAAAAGGAGGAGGAGGATTGCCAGAGTTGTCCAGGGTTGAATTAAAAGAGAACAGGAGTCTGATGAAATTAGTCTTTTCATTTGGAGTGTTAGCAACAGAATCGTCAGAGTGAATAAGAGGAGAAAAGATTGATTATATATATATATATATATATATATATATATATATATATATATATATATATATATATATATATATATATATATATATATATATATATATATATATATATATATATATATATATATATATATATATATATATATATATATATATATATATATATATATATATATATATATATATATATATATATATATATATATATATATATATATATATATATATATATATATATATATATATATATATATATATATATATATATATATATATATATATATATATATATATATATATATATATATATATATATATATATATATTATATATATATATATATATATAATTGCAATAATTAAAAATATACATTAAATTTTAATATAATATATATATATATATATATATATATATATATATATATATATATATATATATATATATAATATATATATATATATATATATATATATATATATATATATATATATATATATATGTGTGTTGTTTGTTTGTTTGTTTGTTTGTTTGTGCGCGCGTGAGAGAGAGAACATTTGTGCATTAATGCCATTTTATTATTTGCCTGGAAAAAAAGGAAAAATACGAGATAGAAAGAAAAACCTTCACATCTATGTGTAAACAGGAAGGCTTTTATGGCACTGTATTGCAACTTCAGATTTCTTTCCGCAAGAACATTGAATAAGCTTTTGTCATTCCTTACTAAATAATTTATGATCATTTGAATTAATTTTATTTTGATAATTTCTCAGTTTTTGATGTCCACATCTTCATAATTTACGAATGTGGAGGTGGAGTGTTTGGTAGGGCAAAACATCTTTTTTGTTCATTATTAGTGGATTGTCCCTTATTCAAGTTGCATAAAGGTGTATCCTAACGTACTTCACTACCTTTCACTGAGAGTGTCACAATCATTTCTTTTAGTTTCCTCTCACTTTTTACATTCAATTCGTACAAGGAAAAAATGTAATTTTAATAATTTGGTATGTATCTTCAGAGATGACTGGAAGATGTGGGAACATCCTGAGATTTCGTCTCATTCATTCGTTTCCCTGTATTGATAGGAATTTAAAAATCTATTTTGGTAGGGTTGGTTCCTCTGAGGAACTAATTGCTTCTCTGTTGCACTGCCTTTTTCTTCATTTCTATAAGCATTCGCTGTGTCTAAATTCTAATTGTCATTTTGCTGGACATCACCTCACTGTCTCTGGACTCCACTTCCTATTTTTTCCTAACTAAAATCAGATATTTGAGAACTCCAATGGCAAGTCCTACTTTGTTTCTTACTAGTTCTGTCCTCAAGTTTTACCCAAAGGTAGATTCATATATGCGTAAGGATTTTACCAATTTTCAAGTTAATACTTTTTGGAAAGTTTTCTGAGTTTCCACATTTACCTTAAATCCAAACTGTTGACTATTCTTAATCTTCCTACAGTGTATAAAAGTGTGTGAATTCTCTCCAAGTCATCTTTTTTCTCTAAAATCATATCTAGCTACCTTTGCTGCTCACGACTACCGTAGCTTTCCTCTATTCCAGAAGATACAACTGATGAATTCTCTTGCTGATTCTGTATACAGATTCACAGAACATACCTGAGTAGTTTGCAAAGTTCTATACTCATATTCCTCAACTAAATAATCTGTTCTTTACTTCAATGCTTCCACTTCTAAACCATGTCCTCCTCCTAGGTTCTGCCCACCTTAGCGCCTCAGTATCCTTTACTCTCTTAATAATCTCAAATCTTTCAACTGAAACTTTACCCATCCATCTTGCCTTTTCCCATCACTTGAGGAAAATACATGTCATTGTGGTCATACTCCTTTGTTTTTTTTTTGTGGTGGGGGAATATATATATATATATATATATATATATATATATATATATATATATATATATATATAATATATATATATATATATATATATATATATATAATTATATATATTATATATATATATATATATAATATATATATATATATATATATATATATATATATATATATTAATTTTTTTTTTTTTAAAGATGCAAGTGGAAAAAGAATTGAAGTCAAAAATCCTGTGGTTGAATTGGATGGAGATGAGATGACACGTATTATTTGGGAGAAAATCAAAGAATTCTTAATTTTCCCATATTTAAAGGTAAAATATAATTTTATTATTCTCTATTCTTGCTTTATAGGACTTGCTTTTTTGACCTTGTTGTTATAATTAATTTAGGTTTTAAAGGATTAATACAAGTTTTATTAATAGTTGTACGTATATTTTTTTAGTAGTATGAGTGCATGTGTTAATACAATTCAAAGTAATAATCTTTCATTATAGAACTAAGACATTTATTTTATGTAAATAAGCTTATTTTCGGTTCATGTTCATATTTGCCCTAAAAATATTTATTTTTATTTCAGAGATAGTTGTAATAATGATCAAATCTCTTAACACTCCTCCGTAAGTTAACATTAACTTACGTAACTCTGTCGTTATTATGCACTTTGATGATTGTAATATCATCTATTCAGATTTTGAGATGTAGTATGCCCATTTTGTTAAGCTCATTACAAAAAAAAAAAAAAAAAAAAAAAATCAACACCCTTTACAGGATATTTTACTAGTGTATGTTAGCTTCCTAAATAGTGCTACATAATGGCCTCAGTCCCCAGGTTTATTTCAGTATTGAATTTTGGTATATAATTTAATAGTAACTTGTAAAAATTTTGATGTTTTAGACTCAAAAGTTTTTATCCATGGAAAATGAAAATAACGAAAATAAAACCTTTTCGATTCTCCATTGTGATTGTTAAGATGAAAGGTAACACATCATTGGCTTATGAGACCCATATAGCTTTGAAAGCTGTGTATGTCAGCATGGCATTAATTAAAGCTTTGAAATATGAGTTTGCTAAGATTGATATTTATATATATTTGAAACAAATGTTTATTTTAAAACAGCAGTATTAAATTGTCCATGAAAGCATGTATTTAGTCTTGGATTTTTTTTTTTTAAACCTATAACGTTTCAAATGCCTTAATGTTATTTTGTTTTCTTAATGTGTCTTTTAATTATAGTATATTTTAGCTTTTTTATGGGGTAATAAACTTTCCATGTAATAAAACCTATGATTTAAAAAATGATTTAATTAAATCTGATATACTAAAAAAGAAAATAACACGAAAAGTTGGTGAAAATTGTTAGTTATCCTTGTTTAAGAATATATTGCATATTTAAAACTTTGATTTAAAAGGATGCTGCGATGGTCATCGTAAGTACGAGATGCAAAATTACATCAAAAGCTGTAGCTGAACTAAAATTAAACTAAATTAACTTTACTGTTCTCTCTTTCATTATAAACTTTTATATTAATAGATTTTGGATGGCTTAATATTTTTTTTTTAAATGCTCGTACTTTTTCTAATAAACTACGCAAATGGCTAAAATATTTTCGTCAGATTGTTGGGGAATAAGATAGGTAACCACTTTTAATATAAAATTAAACGTTTTTCACTTGCTTTTCAGTGTTTAGTTAGCGAATAATGTGCATCGCTGTCACCACTTCTGTATAGTGAGCAAATTATTGTATTGCAAGTGTTTTCTTTCAAATGTCTTACTGACAAAAAAAATTTTCCCAACTAGATTGATTTGAAATACTACGATTTGGGGCTTCCATACAGAGACCAGACTGATGATCAAGTTACCATTGACTCAGCTCATGCAATTCTAAAGTACAATGTAGGAGTTAAGTGTGCCACAATCACCCCTGATGAACAGAGAGTTGAAGGTATTAAATCCTTTTGTTTTTCTAAACTATTTTAAAGTACGGTTTTAATGAAAGTTGTAATAAGAAAATGATTTTCCTTATAGAATTTAAGTTAAAGAAAATGTGGCTTAGTCCCAATGGAACCATAAGAAATATTTTGGGGGGTACAGTCTTCAGAGAACCTATTCTTTGTAAGACCATTCCAAGATTAGTTCCTGGATGGACAAATTCTATTGTTATTGGCAGACATGCACACGGTGATCAGTATAAGGCCACAGATCTTGTCATACCAGGAAATGGAAGTGTAAGTGAAATTTGGTATTATTCAATTTTTTTCATTGATTAAAAAAAAAAATTTAGCATCTTAAATTTCATATTTCGAGTCAGTTTGGCTTCTTCAAATTAAATTCAGGGTTTATGACAGTAAGATTTGTTAGTATTTTTTTTTTTTTTTATTATTATTTTTAATATACAGGTAGAATTAGTTTATACCCCTGACGGAGGGCAACCAGAAAGAATCAAAGTGTTTGATTTCAAAAACGGAGGTGGTGTCACAATGGCCATGTACAATACTGACGAATCTATTCGTGATTTTGCTCATTCGTCTTTCCAGGTATTTATTTATTTCATTTTTTTTTATTTAAGACTGCCGAAAATAACTCTGAATGTAGAATAATAATTTTTAATAAAAATTGGTAGTAATGATTGTTAGTTTCCTTTAACAAAACAGAATCCATATCGATTTTTATATAGTAATTTTATTAATGTTCTAATTTATTATTTTTTTGATTTTTAGATAGCTATAGGCAAAAAATGGCCTCTCTATATGTCTACAAAAAATACTATTTTGAAGAGATATGACGGAAGATTTAAAGACATTTTTGAAGAAATTTATCAAAGCAAGTACAAGGTACAGGCATGCAATATAATATATATATATATATATATATATATATATATATATATATATATATATATATATATATATATATATATATATATATATATATATATATATATATATATATATATATATATATATATATATATATATATATATATATATATATATATATATATATATATATATATAAAATATCTAGTTATGCTATGGAGCCGGAAAAGGGTCTTTGCAATAAAGTTTAAAATGATATTATGTAATTTAAAATCTAAGCCAATTTTATTTTGTTACTTTAAATTGACTGTGTAAAATTCGACTACCTCAGTACCCCAAATTTGAGGCAAGGTCGTGATTTTATATTTACATTTTAGTAAATTGCTACAACATAATCATTAATTATCTGCATTAACACAAAATATCATATTTTAAATTTTTCTTTTTCTGATTAGTATCACTTCTTTGAAAATTTAAAAAAAATTTTTTGTTGAAAAACACCTATGAAACTTAGTTTTGATTTCATTTTTTTTTTTTTTTTAATTTGAAAAGGGTCATAATTATCTATTGTTTAGTGTTTGTAAATTCATTTGACAAACTGAAAAGGCTTAGAGAGGGATTTCAATTTACTGAAGGACAGAGTGTTATATCAGTTAGACTTAAGATGTATTAAAGGAAATAGTATATCATAGTATAATGTAGAAAAGAGGAAGAGATTTAAACATTTTCAAATGGTAAGTTTTCTCATGCCCACATTAGTTTGTTTTTTTTTTTAAAAAAAGAATTATTAATTAATATATATATTTCATTTGCCATATTTTTGAAAGAAAATATGCTGGATTGTCACTTAAATTTTTAAAATATTTCATGAAGAAAATAAAAGTAAATATTATTAACCATAATCATTGTTGTTAATATATTTATTTGTTTTTATTTTTCCTTAAGAGTGAGTTTGAAAAAGCTGGCATATGGTATGAGCACCGTTTAATTGATGACATGGTTGCCCAGGCCCTCAAATCGAATGGAGGCTTCGTATGGGCTTGCAAAAATTATGATGGAGATGTACAATCAGATATTGTTGCTCAGGGTTATGGTAAGATCCTTGCTGGAATTCATAATTACTGAAAAATATTTTAACCTAGTGATAGGTCTTTAAATATTGCTTTTATAATTTAATTCAAGGTTCACTTGGTTTGATGACATCCGTTCTTGTGTGTCCTGATGGGAAAACCATTGAATCTGAAGCAGCTCATGGAACAGTCACCAGGCATTACAGAGAACATCAGAAAGGTAATCCTACCTCAACGAACCCAATAGCATCGATATTTGCTTGGACCAGAGGATTAGAACATAGAGCAAAGCTTGATGACACTCCTGAACTTGCAAGGTATTTATTTTTTTTTTTTTTTTTTTTTTTTTTTTTTTTTTTTTTTTTTTTTTTTTTTTTTTTACTTAAAACAAATTTAAATCTTGAATAAATGTAAGACAAAAATATCCTATTTTGGGATATTATTCATATTTTAAAGCGAACTAAAAGAATCATTATAGATTTAAATTTAAAATTCAAACCGTAAATAAGGCTTAGATTTTGTGCATTTGATTTTTTTTTGTGTGTGTGTAAGTGATGGGTTAATATTTAAAGACTTTGTATCCCATTTTATTAAATCGTTTTCATGATTTTCTAATGAAATAAGCTGAATTCTTCTAGAGAAAGGGAATCATTAAATGAAATTTTGTGCTTGTTTGGAAAATAGTTATTCTTGTTATTGAATTTGTTTACCTAAAATTTTCTTTATAATTAATAAAAAAATCTTGAAATAAGACGTATTTGCAAAAACTGCCTCATTCGTTATCCTTCAAATTCTTTTCTTCACAAAGTTACTAAACAATAACTGGATTGGATAACACGTTTTTAGGACTATTCTTTCTACGCCGTTCGTGGTAAATTTTTTCAAACACCGTCTACATCATTTACTTGGTTAGAGAATTGTTTTGAAGTCTTCCAATCTTGTGGGCTCATTAATCATTATGAAAAACCAGTCAGGTTTTAAAATTTTGTCATTTCCTTCCATATGACTGCTGATACTGTAAATAAAATGAAATGCAAATATCATTTACTGTTATTATTTTCAAATATTTTTCTTAAAGAGTTTGATGACTTAAATATGGGAATTTAAAAGTTAGCAACTTTTTAAGTTTTGATTTAAAGTCTAACGAAAAGTAAGTTTCCTTTCCACATCTGCTCAAATATTAACATGGTGCAGTTTCTTGATGGGAAATTACAGATCCATTAGTCATTTTGCTCTCCACCTCACTAGAGGAGCGCTGGATAGCCTTTCTGGCTTATCCAGCGTATAGTAAGTATTTTGTAAAGCAATACTATCAATATTTATACAAATAATGAAAGTGACACCCAAGTTTTATCGTCGTCGTTGTTGAAATACACAGAGCCCTTCAGTTTTGTAAATATATGGCTTTTTATGTCAGGAAGCGAGCTGTTATATTCGGAAAGTGTTAGTATGTTATATACGCGTTCAGAAGCAGATTGAGTACTTACGGTCGTGAAATGGATTCAATCATAGACTCAATGAGCAATTAGTCAGCTTTTTGACGTCACAAGTAGTAAATAGAGGCGAGATTATCGTTCGAATAAAGGATTTTTCTATGCCTTCTTCCATGACGTGCAGTAAAAGTTTTCCCTCGCTTTGGAAGTGTATAGATAACTTTAGCAAAGAAATCTGGAGTTGACCTATCGACTCTTACACCATTTGCTTTACTTCTTGTTCGGACTTAATTACTCGCAGAGTCTCTCTCAGAGATCCGAAGAGTTGAAAATCACTAGAGGCCAAGTCTGTTGAAAATAGTGGATGGCGAAGACGCTGAAAAGACATCTATGATTGTTTAATGGGTAGTACAGGGGTGATTATTCTCATGTTGCTACAAAACAACAGTATTTACTGCACAGTAGTCCACAGCGATATGACCTGATTACAGGACTGATGATTTCTGATGACATCTGAATATATAATACCAGTATTATGTTTCAACCCTCGACATGTCGTACTCCAGAATTGCCCCTCGTTCATCCCAAAATAGTCGGCATAATCTTTCCAGCCGTTGGTTATGTGCAGAATTTTCTTAGTTTTAATAAACTATGACGTCACTCGATCGATCTTTGACATTATATATATATATATATATATATATATATATATATATATATATATATATATATATATATATATATATATATATATATATATATATATATATATATATATATATATATATATATATATATATATAAAATAATAATAATTATCCAGTATCTGGCTAGATAAGAAAATTCAATATACAGTGCACCACTACACTTTATTTAAACTCCCAAGGAAGTTATTTTTTATAACCTAACTCTGGTATCTGTGTTTTTTGTATTATCAGCATAATGCCATGCAGTCTTTCTTTCTTTCTTTTTTTTTTTTTTTTTTTTTTTTTTTTTTTTTTTTTATCATTATCATCAATCACATTGACTAATCTCTCCATGCATGAAATGCTATAACATAAAATTGCTTGGAAATTGATTTCCTAACTAATAGCTTAATTAAGTATTTATTTTTTAGGTTTGTTCAGAATTTGGAACAAGCGTGCGTTGATACAGTGGACGCTGGTCATATGACGAAAGACTTGGCTGGTTGCATCCATGGTCTGAAGAATGTGAAGCCAGGAATGTACCTGAATACTACCGATTTCCTGGAAGCCATTCGTGAAGACCTTGCCAAAAAAATGAATTAATTAATAAATATTTAGGCTGTTATTAGGTTTGGTTTTGTGATTTATTAGGATGTGTTAATTAGTGTAAAGTTGAAAATTGAAAATTTTAAATTCTTATTGAAATTGCTTAAAATTTTGGAATCTAGAAAATTGCTAAAAAAAATTTTCTTTTCCCCCAAAAATAGCAAAAATAATAAAATAATAATTAAACTTGAAGCGAGAAGAGGAAAGTCGTCAATTTTTATTTATTGTAATTTATTTAATTTTAATGGTAATTTAAATTTCTTTGGTAACTTTTAAAAGTGGTTCTCAAGTTAGTCTTATGTTAATTTAAATATGGTAATTTTATTAAATATTAAATTAAAAGGTTTTATTTTGTAATAGAAATCCTTAATTAAACTGATTTTGAAATTAATTTTTTTTAATAATAGATGTAATATGAATTAGCCAAGGGCTAGATGATAGTTAATCAGAGTCTAGAGTAATTGGCGTAAGGTTTTATTAAATTTGTAAAAGTGGCAAAGGTTGTATGTTGAAAATCTAATTTGACAGAAATGAAACGTTGTAAACAGAAAATTCTGTGTTGGAATTTAAATATTTGGCTAGACTGCTTTGCAAGTTCTGCAAATTTTACATTAAAATACACATCATAGATTAAGGTTTGGTTAAACAGTCGTGGTCGGTTCGAGAAATTGAACTTTTGACTCTAACCAATGGAAAGAAATTGAAAAATTGCCGTACACCCAATTGGAAAATAACTTACTCTGACTTCAGCTTTACTATTAGGAAAAACGTCCGTGTACACATTCAAAATACCTGACTCGCCTATTTTAAATTTGTCGTAATTGTCAAATTAAAATTTCTGAAAAGTTTGAGTCTCAGATTCGGTTTCTTAAGATTCAGGTTTATTTATTTTTTTCTATAATGAGGCATTTCATCACATGAGTCTTCCTGTTTTTTGTAATTGTTCAAATAAATAAGATTAAATTATTGATAAACCGATTTACTTTATTGATATCAACATTAGAAAAGTGTAGATCACATTTTTAACTTAAAGTTAAATATTCTTTACTCGTGTAGCTATAACTCGTTAATGGGTTTTAATTTTTACATCTTAATATTGAAAAATGACAAAAAATTTCTTAAAGAAAATGGAAGAAATTGTATGAACATTGAAGATTTATATAATTAATGATTATTAAATTATTGGAAAAAGTACAAGTAGGTAAACGAAAATGCAAATTAAAAAAAAAGTTTTATCATAAATGAAAAATTCCTATTAAACTTAATAACATTGCTAAAGTCATTCTTCAATGAGAATAATATGTCCGATCCTTTATTTGTCATAAAGATATTTTATCAAGCTAAGAACTTAATTCTTTCAACATATAACTTTTGTAAGAGGTCAAGCAGTAACTCAACAGCCGATTCTTGCATAATTTCTGGGTAACTTTTATTACTTGGATGTTTTTAATTTTTACCAACCTTTTCTATTTTAGAAGCTACATTAGATTCAGCTTAGTGAGAGGACCATATTCTGCTTGTACACGCTACTACTTTTGACAATCTTTTTATTGTTATCTAAGTTTCGCAATGTGATCAATCTTCTTGAGTGCATTGCATCAACTTTAAAAAATAATTTCGTCACTGAATAAATTTTTTATTTGTAATATTTGTTTCTTCAGTTATAAGACACGCTTTTATTTTCAAAGAAACCCTAAGTTTAGATGCCATTTTACCATTAAGTTCCTTGAAAATTTAAAAAGTAATATAAACTTTAAGGGGAATAATTTTTACCACCAGCTTAATTAC
Organism: Armadillidium nasatum; assembly: GCA_009176605.1. NCBI lineage: Eukaryota > Metazoa > Arthropoda > Malacostraca > Isopoda > Armadillidiidae > Armadillidium > Armadillidium nasatum. The sequence continues at coordinate 36,869 of SEYY01003182.1, read as the reverse complement.
TCAAAATTTTTAAATTTTCATTTAGCCACTGTTATAATTTTATCACTTCCATAAATGAAGCAACCAATCCTGGTTTTATGTTTATGCTGATGTCACTACTTTTAAATTCTCTTTGTTTTTTTTTTGTTTAATTTCTCCAGATATCTTTGGATGTTTCCGATGAAATGTCACTTAGGTTGGAAGTTCACGAAGGAAAATGAGATCTGCAATAAATATTTATTCTTTCTCTGCTGTCTTAATTGCTTAAATTATTATAGAAGTCTAAATTATGGCATGGAAGTGGTACAAAATTTAACTTTTTAAAAAACTTTCTCTGAATTGATTTCCCGATGTCCCTACGGAAGTCTAAGCTTTAATATTAATTCTGAATGCAAAATTTTCAGCATCCTACAGGAAAAGATACCTTAATTAAACCTCTTGCTTATATTAATATATGAGATTCGAAATTATGGCATGAAAGTTGTATAAGATAAAATATAACTTTAAAATAATTCTGTCTCTATTTGATTGAACGTTTCCACTCAAGTCTCCGCTTTGAAATAAAGCTTGATTGTAAATTTTTTTTTTTAAATTCTAAAGGAAAGATACCTAAAATACTTTATATTAATATAAGAATCGAAATTATGGCAAGAAAATTGTACAAAATTTAATTAAAAAAAATGTAGGCTTATATTTATTTGTCTGAACTAATATCCTGATATAACTATGATAGTCTACGCTCGATCGACTTATTATTTCCTGAAATATCAAAGTAAAAATAATATCTAAAATAATATATATCTATATATATTATATATATATATATATATATATATATATATATATATATATATATATATATATATATATATATATATATATATATATATATATATATATATATATATATATATATATATATATATATATATATATATATATATATATATATATATATATATATATATATATATGCTAAAAAATGAAGGAATTATCTAATACCTTCGGGGAATCAAACCCAAGACCTCTTGCGTACGAGGACTACGTTTATGTTTTGGGGGCATGACTGGTGTTAATATACTTCTTACTTATAGCCTATTTATATTTAAAAATTTATATGCAAATATACATTTATGTTAGTGATGGCATCCGCATCCACGGAGCATCCTCATCAAAATTAACATCCGCAAATTAGAAAAAAATGACATCCGATCCATCACTAATATATATATATATATATATATATATATATATATATATATATATATATATATATATATATATATATATATATATATATATATATATATATATATATATATATATATATATATATATATATATATATATATATATATAGGGACCTAACTATCTCTGTTGTGACCAATGTATGGTCCAGGAGGTCACTACACTTTGTTGTAGCGAAGGGGGATAGATCAGGAGGCTGGGTGTTTTCTAAGTCCCCTTGTGGAATGCCGACTGGTAGGCGTGTGGTAGCCACCACTTCTCTTCAGGCCTGTGAAACGTCTGTAGCCTCAGATGGAAGGCTACTTCAAAGGAGGAACCACAGTCGAGGGCAAATGTGCTGCCAAACTGGGTTTCCTTTCTGGTAGCAGAGGCGTTGGAACTTCTGTAGCCTCAGATGGAAGGCTACTTCAAAGGAGGAACCACAGTCGAGAGCAAATGAGCTGCCAAACTGGGTTTCCTTTTTGGTAGCAGAGGCGTTGGAACTTCTTCTTGTAAGAGCAGCTTCTTTTGGACTTCTGCTTGGGACGTCTTCTTCTTGGGGCAGTTCAGCTGTAGTGGCGGTTTCTTTTTCAGCTCCTTGGATAAAGTGAAGGTTTACCACTTATTCTATACCTTCTAAAAATTTATCTCAATATTTGGGAAGGTGTAAGAAAAGTAGATAGTTTTCCACTTTATTTATTATTTTTAACAAAAATGTTGTACAAAGTTACTATTATTAAAGTTCTATAAAATCATAATGAAATAACATATAAAATTTTATCTATTTAAGAGAAGTATGGAAGAAAGGAAAAATTTGAAAGAAATAAAGATAAGAATGTTTGAATGTATGTGTTTACCTTCTGTTTTGTATGGGTGTGAAACATGGATGATAAGTGCTCGGGCGAGAAAAGTTTCAATGTCTTTGAGATGAAAGGTTTGAGAGCGATATATAAATTGAGAAGATTGATAGGATAAGAAATGAAAGAATAGGGAGTTATATAAATGGAAGAAGTATGTAATTGATAGAGAGGAGGAGGGTGTGCTAAAATGGTTTGAACATATGTATAGAATGAATGAGGACAGAATGGTGGGCAAGGTACTTAGATCCGATGTGGATAGGGGTAGGGGGAAGGGAAGGCCGAAGTGGAGATGGATGGATGGAGTGAGAGAGATTTTGATGGAAAGTAATTTGAGTTTAGAAGAGGGTAGGAGATTTGTGGAGACAGAGATGGAGGGCGGTTGGTGAAAGGGTTGAAAGGTAAGAATAGGTATGTTTGTAAGGGAATTGTGGCAGGCATTACCCCACGAAAGTGAGATAGATGATAATGATATATATATATATATATATATATATATATATATATATATATATATATATATATATATATATATATATATATATATATATATATATATATATATATATATATATATATATATATATATATATATATATATATATATATTAGTGATGGCATCCGCATATCGCATCCGCATCCGCATCCGCACTCATCAAAATTAACATCCGCATCTGCATCCGCATCCGCAAATTTTCGAAATTCAACATCCGCATCCGCATCCGCATCCGAACTTTCGAAAATTCAACATCCCATCCGCATCCGCATCCGAACTTTTCGAAAATTCAACATCCCGCATCCGCACTGTATCCGAACTTCTTGAAAATTCCGCATCCGCACTTCTCCAAAATTTGACATCCGCATCCGCATCCGCAAATTAGAAAATATGACATCCGATCCATCACTAATTTATATATATACTTATATACCAATTTTGAAGTCAACTTTCTTAAATATGATGGTCTCTCTCTCTCTCTCTCTCTCTCTCTCTCTCTCTCTCTCTCTCTCTATATATATATAATATATATATATATATATATATATATATATATATATATATATATATATATATATATATATATATATATATATATATATATATATATATATATATATATATATATATAGACAGTAAAACACCCCACAGGAAATAAAAACAGAAATTAAAATTGGAGCAAGGCTTTCGAAGGGATAGCCACCCTTCCTCTTTCAGGCTCTAAAGAGAGCCTGAAAGAGGAAGGGTGGCTATCCCTTCGAAAGCCTTGCTCCAATTTTAATTTTTGTTTTTATTTCCTGTGGGGTGTTTTACTGTCTAAAATTTTACACGGTTATAGTGTTTTATATATCTATATATATATATATATATATATATATATATATATATATATATATATATATATATATATATATATATATATATATATATTATATATATATATATATATATATATATATATATATATTATCATTATTATTTATTATATATTATTATTTTTTATTGAGAATCATGTTTTAGATTTAATTAAATATTTTATATTTAATTAGTAGATAAAACTATCTATGGTTTTCAAAATATCAAAATACACCCTAAACTTAAAAAATCTTTGATAGAACAGCAACATTTAACATGTGTGTTGACTCTTGTTATGCATATGCAAAAAAGCGAGGCTAGGACTTTCCTATTTACCGTTGACAATGTAAGTCACTTTTACAATTATGCTTAACACGTTTTAAAAAAAAAATACTCATCTAAGAAAAAAAGATGAGAATATCCCCATTTAATTATTTTCAATTTCTTGTAGCAGTATTGTAGTTATATATTCTTTACTCCTTAGGGTAAGATCTTTAGAGCTTTGTAAGAGAAGTTAGAACCCAACCAGACCAATTAAACCTTGATTTTTAGTTTTGCTATTTGAATTAAATTGACTTTTTGTTTATGTTCGGGCTGAGTCAGTGTATTTATTACCTTTAACTTAAATTGAATGTTTGATTTGACTTTTACTGTTTAACTGGGCTAAAGTTTTTTGAGCAGTTTTAGGATTCTTGCTTGTTCCTACTAGGCTAATATATACTTAATTTACTACTTTAAAATTTATTTATGAGCTTACACAAATAAGCCGAATGTCCAAGTTGTAATTATCTTGGAAACTAAGTAAATTCCCTAAAATTCCCTTTTTATTTTTATTATTTTTTGAATATTTTTTATGGTTTTTTTTTTTTTTTTTTTTTTTTTTTTTGTTTTTTAAATTTTTTAGAATTATTTTTTATTCTTGGCAGAGCCGCCACTGATCTGCATATAAGCGTTTTTTGGGATTTCAGCGCCATAGAAATTCCCATCAATATAAATTATTGGAAATCTTTATATTTTTCTTTAAAGTAACTTTTATTGTTTAATAATTTTTAATACAATAAACTTAATTTCATAATGTTTTGTTATAAACAGAAACACTTAACTATGGTTTTCAATATTATCCTCTCAACTTAGAAAATTCCTTATAGAATGGCAACACTGAAAAGTGTTGTAACTCACGTTTATACACGAGAAGCGAGAAGCTAGGAACTGGCTTTTTACCATTGACATTGCAAGTCGCTTTTACAAATATGATTAAAACGTTTCTTAACTAAAATACTCATCATCGCCTGAAGAGTCTTCCGTAAGATGATTATTATCCCATTTAACTATTTTAAATTACTTGTAGCCATATGGTAGTTATATATACTTTTATCCCTAGGGTAGGAATTTAAGAATTCTGTAATGAAATATTGGTCCTAACATTTGACTCTCATCTCGTGAGAGTCAAATATATATATATATATATATATATATATATATATATATATATATATATATATATATATATATATATATATATATATATATATATATATATATATATATATATATATATATATATATATATATATATATATATATATATATATATATATATATATATATATATATATATATATATATATATATATATTTTGTCTCCTTTGGTGGGCAAAGGCGAGAGGTCTAGCTATTTCCACCAGAGTTGGGGAAATGTCAGAAATCTGGTCGCTAATGGCCGAAGTGACCCAATACACGGCGCATAAAAGTGTGCATGTCAGAGGAAGTTGGGAAAAGAGATAAAGGGAATGTGTTCCAGACTTTACCATTAGAGTACATGTAATTATTGAGCATAGCGGTTAAGTCTGGGGTCGGAGAGTTGGACAGAGAAAGGATGAGACTGTGTAGGAAGTCGTGTCTCATGAGCCCTTCTCAATGGAGGAGGTATGCGACGAGAGAGTTCAGAAGAGCAGTGTCCGATTTAATAGGGATAGTATAGAGAGAGTGACGCAACAATTCGACTGGTAGAAAGAGATTGGAGAGAATTAGTAAGAGCCAAATAGTTTATAAGACGAAAAGCCCTAGACTCCACTTTTTCGAGAAGAGCTGTGTGTGTGGAACCACCCCAGATGTGTGAGGCGTACTCCATACAGGGGCGAACAACACCCCAATAAAGAGCAAGCAACTGTGGTGGCGTAAAAAATCACAAAGGCGCCTCAGATCACCCAACCTCTTAGAAGCTTGTTCAGAAAGAGAAGTAATGTGATCCTTCCAAGAAAGTGAATTACGAGAAAAAGAAACACCGAGAATATTGAGAACAGATGAAGGTTTGAGTTGCTTGTTTTCGAAGAACATGTCATAGTTGTGTGGAAGGTTGTGTCGAGTATAAAGAGGAAGGAATTGAGTTTTTTTCGGCATTGAAAACGACCATGTTTTCTCGACCTCAATTTGAAATGCGAGAAATATTAGAGGTCAGTTTTTCCAAGGACACCCTTCTTGCAACAATTAACTGCTATTGGGAGGGGCGTCTTTCAAATTTAAACTAGTAATGAAGTGTAAGGTCATCGGCATAGAATTGGAGAGGAGACGAAGTAATAGAGAGAAGGTTATTGATGAAAATCAGAAAAAGAGTTGGGGATAGGACAGATCCTTGAGGAACACCACTATTTATAGATTTAAAGGAAGAACGGTGACCGTCTACAGCTGTTGCTATAAAACGACCAGAAAGTAAAACAGAAATATAGTTTATTTTTTGTCGAGTGAGGATGTGTTGTTTGGTCTTTCTCATAGTATTATTTTAACTTTTTTTCATGTTTGTGTTAAGTGAATATGTGTGTGTGTGGGTGTTTTTTTTTCTCCAATTTTTTTCAATTTTCATCGAAAGCCAGAAACAATCTACACCTTTACCAAGAGTTTTAACCAACTAATGAATCAGCAAGCCTACTAAATCCTCGGCATTTTTAAAGATAAGTTCAAGTTTTAACTTTTTGATTTTATTAACTTACTACAGGTTCCATTATTAACAAGTTTCATTCTTTAACAAGAGTAAAATTTATTTAGCGTTTGATACATTTTAAGTATTTAACTTAGAATGTATCTTTAAAGACTAATTTAGGTTAAAATTTTTCCGTTTTAAAATTAAAGTTTGTAACATAAATATTATTTCAGGTTTAAATTTTTTTTTTTTTTGCTTTTTTGTTTGTCTTTCTGTCTGTTTGTTTATCTGATTGTTTGTTCGTTCGTTTGTTTGTCTGTTCAGTCGTTTGTTTTATTGTCTGTTTGTTTGATTTAATCGTGATTGCGTTTGTAGACAGCGGGTGTGCGCAGGCGTGAGTTCTCTATACACTTTTCCAATGTCCGTGGCTTACACTCTAACTTAGCATCTGTGGAATACCACCTCTCTAACTTTCCTCCTAATAATTTGCCATTGTCTGAGAACCAGACATTTAAGGATTCCTCCTCCAACTTTTTTACTATATCCAACTATAACCTATTTCATAGTTTCCGTTCTAAGGGTGGAATATGCGCCTATGTAAACACTAACAATCCGGTAACAAGTCTTATAAATCTTGAATCTCCTAACTTGATGTTCTGTGGCTTAAAATCTTTCTTCCTACCACTACGATATTGTGCTTCTGCTACTGTTTTCCCAATAGAATAAATTTTTCTTCCTTTTTTTGAGTGCCTAACTACTTCTCACGAGACTGTTACATCTTCACATCCAAATATTGAGGTCCTCTATTTAGGGGACTTCAATGTACACAACACTGAATGATTGGGTTCCTCTCATACTGATCCAGGAGGGGAGGAGGCCGAATCATTCAGCATTCTCAACGATCTGGAGCAACTAATTGAAGAATCAACACACATTACGGATCGTTCCAACCAATTTTTAAACACTCGACGTATGATTCACTACTAGTCCTTCTCTCTATAAATACGCTGTCCTCGCATCTATTGGTAATCTATTTTTTGTGGTAACTCTGGTAATTCCCTATATATTTGGATAATTTTTTACAAAGTTTGTGTAATTTTTGATTTTTGGTACACAAAATTTCTGGTAACCCGTATTGATGATATACTATACCCTAAGATATGGTTTCAATTTAGCTTGGGCCTTTTTGAATGTATATCAATTTTGATTTCTGTTTGTGACTTTTTTCAATTTATAAATCAACATTAATAAATTTAAAGTTTAAAATATGTTAAATTACCTATTAAATTTATAAATTTAAATTTATTTATTTGAATTTCAATTTATTTATTTCAATTTAATTTCAATTTAATTTATCAATTTATATATATAAATATATATATATATATATATATATATATATATATATATATATATATATATATATATATATATATATATATATATATATATATATATATATATATATATTAATATACTTTCCAACTACTCCACCATGCCCTAAGAGTATCTTCTGACACTTTGATCGGGCTGACTAGGTGGGACTGCTTGTCTCTGAAGACGCTTTGGTTTCTGCCGCTAAGGTGGGGGCTGTAATCGTTGATGAGATGAGCAAGTTCATCCCTTCTTCGCCTAAATCTTCTTCTCCTCAAAATCCATGGTTTGATCGATCTTACTTTCGCGCCATTCAGGCGTATCGAGAGTGGAAAAATTCTCCTTCTCCTATCTCTCTCGCTAATTTAAAAGGTGTACTGAGCTCCTAAATTCTCCTATTGATAAATCTTTCTGGACTCCTGCCAAAAACATCTATAACAACTGTAAATCTTCCTTTCCTCCTCTTATTCGCTCTGATGGTTTTGTTGCTAACACTCCAACTGAAAAAGCTAATCTCTTCGGTCTCCTGTTCTCAAATTCTACCCTGGACGACTCCGGCAATCTTCCTTTTACTCCTCCTCTCAGATGTGACATGCCTCTACCTGTAATTACATGATACTTCTTCTGAAATCTATGAAAGTTAGGAAAGCAAGAGACTCGGATGGCATTCCTCCCCGAGTTTTAAGGAAGTATGCCTCTGAGTTAGCTCCATCACTCGTTCAACTTTTCTCTCTATGCCTCAATACTAGTACTTTCCCTCAGTTTGGAAGCGCGCATTAATCCAACCTATTCCGAAGAAATGTAACCTCTCTGATCCTTCTAACTATCCCCCTAAATCTCTAACTTGTATTCTGTCGAAGATCTTTGAATCCCTTCTCAACTCTCATTTTTAAGATCATCTGGAATCTCATTCCCTTCTTTCTGATCATTAGTATGGCTTTCGGCTTTCAAGGTCTACTGGTGATATACTTTCCTATCTCACAGATTTATGGTCTTCTGCCCTCAGGGACTATGTGGAGACTTGTGTGGTGGCGCTTGAAATATCTGAGGCATTTGACCGGGTATGGCATGCGTCACTGCTTTCCAAGTTCCCCTCCTTTGGGTTTCCTTCTTCTCTTTGCTTACTTATGTCTAGCTTTCTTTCTAATCGTTCAATTTCGGCTGTTGTTAATGGGGCGACTTCTTCATTTTCTGTCAATAGTGGTGTTCCTTAGGGTTCTGTCTTGTCTTTTGCGCTGTTCCTACTTTTCATTAATGATCTCAGTTGCTCGTCTAACCCTATCCATTCATATGCCGATGACTCGACCCTCCATTCTTTTACTCACTTCAAATTCGCTCCCTCTTTTGCATCTAGAGCTGCTTCTCGTCTTCATCTTTACGATTCCATTTTTGCTGATCTGGATAGAATTTCCCAGTGGGGCCGTCTCAATCTTGTAAAATTCGACTCTTTAAAGACTCAACTTCTTGAAATCTAACTCCCAAAGACATCTCCTATTTTTTCTATTTCTTTCGATGGTTCTCCCGTCTCTCCTGTTGACAATATAAACATTCTTGGCCTTCACATAAACAAAAAAGTCTTGGAAACCTCACATCACAATGGTTGCTAGGGCTGCCTCAAAGAAGCTGGGGGTTCTGTTTAGATTGCGAGAATTTTTTTCCTTCTTCGCAGTTACTCCAATTATATAAGGGCCTCATCCGCCCTTGTATGGAGTACTGCTCTCGTATCTGGGGTGCCTCAGATTTAACCCGTCTTTTGGATAGGATAGCCTGGACTTATAAACTTTTCAGCTTTTTCAATTCACTTGACACTTTATCCTTGCGACGTGTCGTTGGTGCCTTGTCTCTTTTCTATAGGTACTACACCGGCAAATGCTCAAGGGGACTGTCCACTCGTATACCTCCCCCTTTACTGTGTCCTCGTAGCACAAGGGGTGCATTGTCTGCACATTAATTTTTTGTGGACATAGACAACTCCAATCTTGTCCGCTGTGGTGCCTCTTTCTTTCCAGCCACCTCTGTTTTGTGGAATTCTCTCCCATCTTCTGTGTTTCCTGTTGAATTCAATCTTTATTACTTTAATGCTCACGTCTGTGCTCACCAACGAAATTCGCGTTAAGAGAGACTTGTGGGTTGTTTTATTTTTATATTGCTTTAGCACCCCCTTCTTGAATAGGGCTCAGCCCGTGAGCCGTGGTGATGTGGTAAAAAAAAAAAAAAAAAAAAAAAAAAAAGGATAAATTCTGAAAGAGGGAAGTTTGGAAATCAAAGCTTTGTGCCAGACTTTATCGAAGGCTTCCGATATGTCTAGCGCTACAGGGAGAGATTCACCGAAACACAGAAGAGCAGAAGATCAAGAGTCAGATAGAAGGGAAAGAAGATCAGTAGATTGTTCTTTACGAAAATCATACTGGCGATCAGAGATAAGATTAGAAGAATTGAGGCGTTTCCAAATCTTCCTGTTAAGGATAAATTCGAAAACTTTTGAGGTTAAATAAATAGGACGATAGTTAGAGGGTTGAGAAGGGTCCCCCTTCTTCGGTACAGGCTGAATGACCGCACGTTTTCGGCAAGAAGGGAAGGTTGAAGTAGAAAGACCGATGTGAAATAATTTACCAAGGAAGGGTGCAAGCTCAGAAGCACAAGTTTTGAGAACCGCAGGAGGAATACCATCAGGACCATACGCCTTCTTAGTGTTAAGCTCAGAGGGAGCAGAAATGACATCATTAGAAGAAATAACTATATTAGGCATAAATGAGTTGGAGGAGGTTGAATAGCTCCGGGATCGTCTAAGGTAGAGTTAGAGGCAAATGTTTGAGCGAAGAGTTCAGCTTTAGTAGAAGATAAAACGGAAATTGTTGTCTTCAGAAGAAACTAGAGAGGGGAAAGAGGAAGAAGCAAAGTTAGAGTTGACATTTTTTGCAAAATTCCAGAAATGGAATATATATATATATATATATATATATATATATATATATATATATATATATATATATATATATATATATAATATATATATATATATATATATATATATATATATATATATATATATATATATATATATATATCACACCTTCCCTCCGTCCCCAAACAATCCTCATTTTTGTGGCCACCTTTACTTTCTATCTTCTCCCTTTCTTTCTAGACCTAGATCAGCTTCTCCATCGAATTTCTGCACCTCTTTCGATGTCTTCTACTGGATATGTCTCTTCTGCTTCCACTTTCACCTTCTTTCAGTTACCTTCTCCTTTCTGCATCCTTCCCGAGTATTCTCACCATCTCAACCAAATTATTTATACTTTGTCTATGATAGACCTCACTCCTATATACTCTATGATTAGGCTGATCATATTGTTTCAAGACAATATTAGGACAGAGGTTATGTAATGTACTGCATTCATGAAATAATAAGATGTTAATAAATGGTTTTATACAAACCTAATGGGATTACCACTTTACTTCAGTGACAAAAGTCTTACAAAAAAAAGTAAGGAGACTTAAAAGTGGATTTTTACCATGATCGTACCATGAATATTTCTTCGATAAAGTAATCTTACGTAACAATTTTCTGTCTTTTGACAAGGACCTCATAAAATGTACTTCATGATACAGTTTTGTCTTAGAAGCTAAAGATTCGTCTTTGTTTCTACACTTTACCTAAATTTCTTTTTTGGTTACATAATGCTCTCAACAGGAAACCCTTCTTTGAACAGGTGCTCTACTTCCTGTACTTGCCAACAGGCACATTTTATTGTCTCCAAATAAATCACTGCAGATATCTGACACTTAGTATCGAACAATGAGAGATTAAATTTATATATATTACTTGTATCCTATGATGTTGATATATAAGATTATACTGTAAGTTATAAAAAATAACTTATGATCGTCTAATATACAAGTATATTTATAGTTTTTATTACAAACGTATCAAACTTGACATTAAAAAAAAAAAAAAAAAAAAAAAAAAAAAAAAAAAAAAAAAACGACGGGACCGCCTGGAAATATGAAAAAAAAAACGTTACTCTCCCTTTCAAAAATGTACGTATGGTCGACCTATCTATGATTCTTTCGTTTCTCATTCTAACCTTTTTTGGTCTTCTCAGCTATATATCTGTGTATATGTTCATATCTGTCGTCGTCTGTCTCCTATTCTCATTCTTT
>SEYY01003182.1:15000-22500 GCA_009176605.1 Armadillidium nasatum | reverse complement strand
TTGTTATCAATTCGAAAGCTATTTCATTTTATGTTATGGAGTTCTAAAATTTATTTTCCCTTAAATTGGAGAACATTATAGAACAATATAAAACAGTATTTGACATGAGCATGTACTGTATACTTATAATATTTTTTTTACACACATTCTAATTAAATCGGTCAGCAAATTTAAAATTTTGAATGACTGAATGTTATGGCGAAGAGAAAATATCTTTATGTGTAGGGATGGAGTGAAGTATCGGTATCGGTGAATTTGAAAATCTTAGTATCGGTATCGGTAAAAATTTTGGTATATGAATGGATAAAGTATCGGTATCGGTAAGTATCGGTATATTTTCAGGTATCGGGTATCGGTACCTGTAAATTTTTAGGTATCGGTATCGGTAAAAATTTTGGTATCGCTCCATCCTTATTTATGTGTATTTGGGATGAAAAAAATACGAAAATAATGCTGGAAGAAATTGTTAACACTTTCTTATTTAGATAAGATAAAATGCCAATCCTTTTGGCCTGTCTGTGGTATTCTGTTGCAGAGGCTTCTTTTTTTATCATCCAGATTTATCACTTTGATTCTCTTGTAACTGTGCTCCACACCGAAATGTCTTTTTGATGGCCATCACAGTTTTGAGGAGAAAATTCTATGTGATTGAAAAAAAATTGCATTTTCAATGATATATCGCAGTCCAGCTGTTCATGCAGTTGTATCAAATCTACATATTCTCTGAAATTTTCAGCTTTGAAATTTTACAGAAAATCGTTCGAAATCTTTTTTAAATATTTCCATAGTGCTTTATCCTTATCAATGAACTGCTTCAAAGTGATGGTTTTTAAAACGTTACCTTATTTGCGGACCTATGAACATACCTACCTTTAAGTTCTCGAAGCTGAAACTGGATAACTTTTGACGTAAGTACGTGAATGCAAGACCTTTCACATAAAATACCTTAAGAACATTTCTCATAAACTCCTATTTAATATGTAGTGAGAGAGCAAAACTTTGGTTGGCTTTATCAGAAGTTTTTGTACAGCATTTTCATTCCAAGTTTTAATCTTTGGAGCTATCTTTCCTTACAATACTAGATTTCTCTGGTGTGTCTATCTCAATCATACAAGAAACAATTATGCTTGGTATAGGAACATAGGAACAAGAAAATAGTGACAGTTAGAAGCCACAAGGGCCTATCGAGACTGCATGTTCCAGTATGCCCAGCTTGCAGGCCTAAAAAAATATTTACCTTGAAATATTGACATTTTTTTAGTTGAAGAAATTGGATTCCTCGAAGTAATGGCACTTCTCTCTTCAAATGTAGCAGAAGTCATCCGAGTTATTCAGAAACTTTCGTATTATTTTAATAAATATACGACTCAATACATGACAAAATAAAGATAGCTAAAACTACTACAAAATAATTCTCATGTAAGTACTCATGGGATACATTAAAGTTTACTTTGGATACATCTTTAACAAGACCACTTTCGTACAGCACTTCATGTGGACAATGACATCGTGTTATAAGAATTACAAATGGCTGCCATTTCAGATTTCCCAACTATTAGAGGTTGGGCGAACAAAATAAATTGGTAAAAACCGTAATTTCTGGACATTCATATAATTTGAAAAATTAAATCTAAGCTAAAATTTTCAGTGTAATTTTTGAAATCTAGAGACTCTGAATTAGTAAAGATTAGCTACTCCGTTCCAGTAACATTGTGGATGTTCAGCATTGCTATCATCAATCGTACGTTTGCTCTATAAATGAGATTTAAAATAAGCTTTCATTTCCTAATTTACTAGTATTGTTGGTAGAATATGCCCCAGGACAAGATCTTCTTAACGAAATCATGCTTATTTATTCTCGTGTTTTATTATGTTTTTCGCTTTCTAAAAGTTTCAGATATTAATTTTACCTATTGTGATTATATATTAAATTTCTTTCCAAACAAGCTTCCCATTTTACTCTGCAGGTGTTTTTCATTTTAATGTAATTTTGGTTTAAGTAATTTATTATTATTGAATTACTTCGATTTCTATTATTCTATAAAATTATTTTATAAAGGTTATTGAAATATTTTTATCTTAATTTTTTTTGGAAAAATTCAAGATAATATTTTTGTTTCAGATTTTTATTATATTTTTTTATCTATTAATGCCAAAAATTTACTTTGTCTTCTTTTATTGAAATAGCGATAGCAATCGTATATTTTCCTTCTTTTAGATATGATTAATGCCCATCTTGAAACATTTCAGTAAAGTACTTTTAGACCATATTCTCATTTTTTAATGAGTTCACTGCTTTTTCTCTTTTTTTTGCATTGAAAGCTACTTTTATTCTAGCTCCCCATGTATACGTACACACACACACACACACACACACACATATACACACATATATATATATATATATATATATATATATATATATATATATATATATATATATATATATATATATATATATATATATATATATATATATTATATATATATATATATATATATATATATATATATATAATCATTATTAAACTCATAATTATCTCCAACGTTATTGCTGGGTAGTGTCAGTTGCAGATTCTGAAAATGCAAAAATAACTGCGCTCTTCCTTGTTGTTCATAAATTGCATTGTTCCAGGTTGATCAAGTTATTTATAAGGTTGCAATCTCTAAATAAACAACTAATGAACAGTTGTTCTCTGGTAATCTTATTCTGCGTCAATTTAGACCTTTAACCTTACTTATTTCCTTCTTTTACTCTCTCAAATCACCTTCATTTGAATTTTCTCCTTCTCTATTAAATATTATCTCAGACATATAAACCCTAGCCACAACCTCCCATTAATCATTTTAAGCACTTGTTCATACAGTTTCAGTACCCTTTGTGTTTTTACTCTTTCCGCCAGACATCTTTCCTAGCAGAATATGTCTCTTGTCCTTGTATTTCTAATCCTATCTTCTTTTTTCATATCACAAGTGACTTGTAATCTCTACTTTTTTCATGTTAAAATTTCACATTTTTGGAACAAATATATAAATTTATTATGATCTTCTAGATAACTTTCCTTTTTTCCACATTTCTCTCTCTGGTTTCCTTTCCGGTCGTTCTATAGCAGCTGTTGTAGATGGCCACCGTTCATCCTTTTAAATGCATTAATAGTGGTGTTCCTCAAGGTTTTCTGTTCTACCACCAAAGTGAATAAATTGGAGAACTTAGTTTTTGTTAAGTTACAAGAACAAATTTTAAATTTTGATGTTTTTGTTTTCTGTTATTAAAAGATTATTGTTTATAGAAGAGTATCACATTAAAACAATAATCGAATCTCAATAACTTGTTTGATTTTTACCACCATTTTTTTTACCATATCCACTTTTTCAGGGCTTCCCCTATATACTACTTTGTCTTCCATTTCTTCAAATTAGTCATTTAGTTTTATGCTCGCATAGGCCTTTACTTCCTTGTTCTTTCAACTTTTGATAAAACTATTCTTCTTTCCGAAGATGTAATATAATCTGTAATAGGTTTCTGGTTAAATTCTCCCTTATAATTGTTCTGCCTTTACTTATCATATATGGAAAACCATTTGATTAAAGAATGAGAACATTACTTTCAGATCATTCCTCACAAAAAAGTTTATTAAATTCTCTCGTTTAAAGTTTATTACGTTCTCTCCGTACATCTGGATGAGATTTCCGGTGGTGTAGTCTTAACCTTATGAAATTCAACTCATTAAAAAATCAATCTCTTCATCACATCCCTCTCAAAAACACTTCGCAACTTTACTTCCTTCGTCGAAGGCTCTTTCGTCTCGCATGTGAACAACAAACATTCTGTGATATGGAAACCCAAATCACAGCAGTTGCTAGGGCTTCCTCAAATAAGCTGGGAGTTCTGTTCAGGTTGCCGGAATGTGTTTCTACAGAACAGTTGCTCCAATTATATAAAGGCCTTATTAGCCCTTGCTTGGAGTACTGTTCTCACATTTGGGGGGACTCCGGTTTCCTCCTTCTTTTGGATATGGTTGAATCTAAAGCTAAAAAATTAATAAACTATTCTCTATTTTCAAACTCACTTGACTTTCCGTTTCTGCGACGTAACGTTGTTGGACTCTCTTTTTTTATTGGTTCTACAACGGTTGGTGCTTGAGGGATTAACTTCTCGCATTCCACCCCTATTACATTGCCCTTGCATCACAAGATGTGTTCTACATTCGCATGAATTTTGTGTGAATGTTGGGAACTTTAGGCTTGCGCTTTGCGGTTCCTCCTTTTTTCCAGAACACTTCCTATTCCATGGAACTCCCTGCTATCATTTGTTTTCCTGCTATGTTTAATTTTCAACTCTTTAAGGTCTTCGACCTCGGTCACCTGAGAGATTTACGTAAAGCTTGGGCTTGCGTAAGTTTTATATAATATTTCCACTTCCTCCTTGAAAAGAGTGGTGACAATACTGTAAAAATATATCAACTCATAAGCACCTCCAGCTCATCTTTCCTCCTTTCAACCCTCTCATTAAGATCTAAGATCTATTAGCAATCTCTTCTCCATTTCCATGTGCCGCTCAAGTGGCTTCATAAACCTTTTTTTTCTTATGTATGTCATTTATGAAGAGAGTACACTTGATACAAGTTTTTCACTTATTCCTTCTGCAGAATTAAAAAAAAAGAGATCTACGTTTAGAATGAACCCAACACCATGGGGTCGTTTTATTTTGTCATTTCCTCAATAAATCTTCACGTATTTATCGTCCAAATCTCATCCTTCCTCACTCCCTCTCATCATTATTTTTTCCATTCCCATCACATTTATTTACTTTTCATTCATATTATCCACAGTACCCTCTTTCATCCTTCAATTTGTTGCCATACCCATCAGGGCACTCTTAAAGTTATGAAAGTTTTCCTAATTAGTAGTCTCATATTCCTTTTTCGAAGCCAATATTCCTAAAACCCAAAGATCGATAAGTTTCGGAGGTTTAACTTTGAATTCTGCAAAAACTTCTTTAAACAACGACTTTCTGTAATGCCTGTCCTGCTCTTCTCGGAGCTTCCTTTGTCCATTTACCAAGAGCGCTTTTGTCCAAGTTGCACAATAAAGAAAGCAGAGTCGGGCTTTGCATCTCATATATATATATATATATATATATATATATATATATATATATATATATATATATATATATATATATATATATATATATATATATATATATATATATATATATATATATATAATATATAACCCGTAGTGTATATATATATATATATATATATATATATATATATATATATATATATATATATATATATATATATATATATATATATATATATATATATATATATATATATATATATATATATATATATATATATATATATATATATATATATATATATATATATATATATATATATATATATATATATATATATATATATATATATATATATATATATATATATATATAAAGCGTTTCCCTTTCCACTTGGTGCTGTGAATCATTTTTCTCTCTTTTATTATCATTCTGTTGTGAAGGTATCGATTTTATTTGTTTCGCTCTTATCTTCAATGGAAAATAACGTCCTCTGAAGAATAATAAATTACGTACATTTATTGATATCTTAGAGAGAGTAACTCTAATTGCTACTATTTTCTATCATTTTCAAATATCCTTTTCCAAGGACACACCACGTAGGAGTAGTTAAAATCGTTAAGTCAGTTTATCAAACTTTTTTTTTTTTTTTTTTTGTAATGTTAATGTTTTTTTTTTTCCTTTTTTTTTTACTTTTTTTTTTTTTGGGGGGGGGGTTGTGAATTTTAATTTTCGAATATAGGAATATAGAGGAAACAGTTTGAAGATGTATGCGCAAATACTTACAGACATTTATGTGATCATGTCTTACAGACAGTGAAAAATATCAAACATTTTACCTCAATATTCATATTTTAAATTATCAAATTATATACAGATTTTCTTTATAAATTAGCATTAATTGGTATATAAAATGTCCACCTTTTTATTAGTGTATTTAGCCTTTGCCGACTAAAAAGAGGTTTTTGGTTTACATTATAAAACGGCGTCATAAGAAGGAGTGGAATGAGACTACATAAATCAATAGAAGAAATTGTTTTATAATTCTTTTCTTAATTAAAGTAATATTTTGTACTAGGTCTTATGTTGATTAACAAAGGTCGAAATTCTTAAAATGATATATGTAATAATAATAATAATAATAATAATAATAATAATAATAATAATAATAATAATAATAATAATAATAATAAGAAGAAGAAGAAGAAGAAGAAGAAGAAGAAGAAGAAGAAGAAGAAGAAGAAGAAGAAGAAGAGAAAAAGAAGAAGAAGAAGAAGAAGAAGAAGAAAAAGAAGAAAAAGAAGAAAAAGAAGAAGAAGAAGAAAAAGAAAAGAAAAGATAAAGAAAAAGAAAAAGAAGAAGAAGAAGACTCAAGGCTAGTCTGTTAAATAATCACTCTTGAACTATACACTCATAGACCAATTTCCTTAAAATGTACATCCAATTTCTTCTTGAATATTCGATGTTGTTACTTTTCACAATTTGATAACAAAGACTATTCCACTTTTCAATCACATCGTACGTAAAAAAATTCTTTGCTATGTTTGTTTGAAATCGCTTGTGAGATAGTATGTGTCCGTTGCTACGTGTTAGGTCATTCAAGTCGTACCGAAAGTATTGCTTATAATCAACGTTGTCAAATTTATTTAAAATTTTAAATACTTATATTAATTTTCTTCTCAATCTTCTTGTTTCTAGAGAATGTATATCCAGTTCTCGTAACCATTGCACATATGATTTACCTCTCAATTCTGGTATTAATTTAGTTGCCCTTTTTTGAATACTTTCGATTTTATCTATGTCCTTTTTGAGATATGAACTCCAAAACTCTACCGCGAATTCCAGATGAGGTCTAACTAACGATTTATAAAGAGGAAGTATTATATTTTTAGATTTATATTCAAAATTTCTAGCAATGAAACCTAAAGCTTTATTAGCCTTCTTAACAGAATCAGCACATTGTTTTGCAAATTTTAAATCCTTACTGATTAAAACTCCAAGATCCTTTTCCTCACCTACAACTTTTCATATCTGAGTCACCTATAACATAATAATATTCGATATTCCTACTACCAAAATGTAAAACCTTACATTTATCAATATTAAATTTCATTTGCCATGTTTTTGACCAATTGACTATTTTATTCAAATCACCTTGGAGTACTTGATAATCTTTCTCACAAGTTATGCTATTTCCAATTTTTGTATCGTCTGCAAATTTCGAAATATTACTTAATACATTTTCATCTATGTCATTTACATATACAGTAAAGAGTATTGGGCCCAGGAAAGATCCTTGAGGCACACCACTGATAACATTCACCCATTCTGAGCATTCGCCATTAATTACGAAACGTTGACGTACATCCAATAACCAATTTTTAATCCAATTTAAAAGTTTTCCTCGA
>SEYY01003182.1:5000-10000 GCA_009176605.1 Armadillidium nasatum | reverse complement strand
ACGGAAAAAGGAATAAAGAACAGAGTGGTAGAAGGAATGAAAGTATTGGGGGGGGTCTAAGAAAAGTATGGAAGAAAGGAAAAATTTCGAAAGAAATAAAGATAAGAATGTTTGAATGTATGTGTTCACCTTCTGTATTGTATGTGTGTGAAACATAGACAATAAGTGCTCGGTCGAGAAAAAGTTTCAATGTCTTTGAGATGAAAGATTTGAGAGCGATATATAAATTGAGAAGGATTGATAGAATTAGGAATGAAAGAATAAGGGAGATGTGTAAATGGAAGAAGGGTGTAATTGATAGAGAGGAGGAGGATGTGCTAAAATGTTTTGGAACATATGTGAAGAATGAAAGAGAACAGAATGGTTGGCAAGGTACGTAGATCCGATGTAGATAGGGAAAGGGTAGGGGGAGGGGAAGGCCGAAGTGGAGATGGATGGATGGAGTGAGAGTGATTTTGATGGAAGGAATTTGAGTTTAGACGACTGTAGAAGATTTGTGGAGACAGAGATGGAGGGAGGTGGTGAAATCGTTGAAAGGTAAGAATAGTTATGTTTGTAAAGGGAATTGTGGTGGGCACCACCACACGAAAGTGGGAAAGGTGATAGTGAAATATATATATATATATATATATATATATATATATATATATATATATATATATATATATATATATATATATATATATATATATATATATATATATATATATATATATATATATATATATATATATATATATATATATATATATATATATATATATATATATATATATATATATATATATATATATATATATATATATATATATATATATATATATATATATATATATATATATAATTAACATCCGCATCCGCATCCGCATCCGCACCGCATCATTCGCATCCGCATCCGAACTTTCGAAAATTCAAAAATCCGCATTTGAAAATTCACATCCGCATCCGCATCCGCATCCGCATCCGCACTTTTGAAAATTCCGCATCCGCATCCGCATCCGCATCCGCAAATTGGAAAATATGACATCCGATCCATCACATATATATATATATATATATATATATATATATATATATATATATATATATATATATATATATATATATATATATATATATATATAATATATATATATATATATATATATATATATATATGAGGAGACTAAAAGCGAGGACGACAGGACTAGCCACCCGGCCTTGTGATTCTCTGCCAAAGGCTTGTAATAACTCTAGAACCAGCATTGGGAACCATAGCTCTTAGCACAATCTTCTGGAGAGCTCTTGGAGAGATTGTTTAGAAGTTAGCTGGAAAACGATGCTGGTCCTACTGAAAGGGTGAAAACCCTACCTGAGAGTTTCTATAAGACTCATGGACCGGCATTGAGACCAACGAGCAGAAATACATGATCTTTTAGAGGACTCTGGGAGAACTTTTAAGAGCAGTTGGGGAAAGATGCTGGTTCCACTGACAGGGTAACAACCCTTCCTGGGAGAGGATGTAGATGTAGATGTAGATATATATATATTTATAACAGAGAGAGGTGGTTGCTCCATTCTAAAAAATCCTTAATTTCACAGACTAAGTACATATACAATGTTAATTTCCTTATTTCCTACTAATAAAATTTTATTTATTATAAAACTATATAAAAATAGAAAGAACTGAGACACTGAATGTACGTTTTTAAGAAAAAAAAATAGAAATCCCTTTAGTTTCAATGTTTGCTATCTTTCTACACACATTTTGGTAAAATTAACACATTTATAAACAGGGCTGGGGAGATGATGAAATTTGTTTCAGCTCCAGCTCCGGCTCCGGCTCCGGCTTCGACTCCAGCGCCATTTGAATGGCTCCAGCTCCAGCTCGGTTTTAGGTTTAAAGATTTTCCATAATTCTTATACAGATGTATGTAGGTATTACCGCCATCCAGGAACATCAGTCCAAATGCAGTTTCGCAGCAGCATTGGGACTCAAAACCTAATTCTTTTATAATAGTTTTAAACTGAATACAACTTTGCTCGGACAAAACAAAGTCTCATTTTTTTTTAAAAAGGAGAGATAAAGGTTTGAGTTGTGTGTATTTAAAGAAGATTTCAAGTACTCTTCATCAAAAGAAATAAACAATAATTTTGATTTTTTTTTCAAAATGAATTTGTTTTAAGAAACATTATAGCTTCAATTAGATCCTCTTTCATTGAGGCTCGTAAGTCTGATCGAAATATTCTAAGGGCCGAAAATAGGCGTTCCACACTAACTTGTGTTGTTGACATTGATGTTATTGTATAAGCAACATTCTGAATTATTTTTGAGTAATGTGGAATCGCCTTTAAGGCATTTAGCTTTGATGATCTATCTATTTTCTCCATAACAGACAAAGCACAAGATATATCAAGCTTAATTTTAGCAATAGGAGATACTCATTTACTATCTATTTTTACTTCAGTCCGATGGCGCTTGGCTTTCAGATCAAGGAACTCTTCATAAGCTGCTTCATCCTCAAAATTTAAAGAGGATGATGAAGTTGAAGGTTGGTTTACATTAAGTTCATTAACTACCTTTAATGCTTGGTATTTTTCGTTTCCTTCTTTTTGAATAACTGATTGTTTGAAGTATTATATTGCTCCATTCAAATTGCTATTTTAATCAATGTCCTCTTTCCTCTATTGAGCTGTGCATCTTCAGCGTAATCCGGTACATAGGATCAATATAGTTTGCAGCAAGTAATACTTCATTATTAAGAAGCTTTCTTTCTCTTTTGTTCTATTGACTCTTTAAGTTCATATGCAATTGTTCCACCTGTTTGAGAAAATGTCAACATAAGTTTTTGCCACTTTTTATAAAAGAAGCCAGGGGTTAACTCAGCTACCTTTTAGTCACTAAGAATGGATGACAAAGGATTGTTTCCAACATTTCTACTTCACACCACTGAAAATCAGTCATTATTATGTCTGGATGAGTCATGTCAATTAATGTATTCTTAGTTCTAAAATGCGCTTCATCATTAGGTAAGTAGTGCCCCTCCTAGTTTCTTCGTCTAAGATAGCAACTTTTCCTCCTTTAAGTTTTAATATAGCTTCAACTTTTGGTGCCTCGTGCAGTCACAGCAATTTGATATACATTAGCTATAAAAGTATAGGCATGATGTCCATTCAAACCATCTTTGATAGCGAGCTGTAACGTATGTACAGCACATCGCATGTGTTCTATTTTTACAGCTGTGAAAGCAGATTCCACATTTTTATTTTATTCCGTTTCTATACCACCTTCACAGTCTTCTGGGTCAGTGATACGAATTTCGGATTCACAATCTAGGTTAGTATTATCTATTTCAGAGGGGTCTACATTGAGTTTATCTATTGCACTTATCATGTTGGATACATTATCGTTACAACTACTAAAACTTGCTCTTTGAGAACTTCCTCAACTAGATTTCTTATAAATTCTGATGTATGATGTGCTTACGTTTCTCGAACAGCTAATGTACGTGTTGTTATTTCGTTATATGAGTTGGTTAATTGGACATTTATTGCAAAATAATTTATTCTCTGCCTTGTACAAGCATCCATTTTTAGGAAAAAAAAATTTCCCATGGAGCATTTGCGCGCTTTTTTTCTGCCTTTCAGCTTCAATTATCACCATTTTTCTGACATCTTGCCTTTCCATAGAAATTACTAACTTTTTGGCCAATTCTCCATTTAATCCAGTAAATACTGAAGAGGAAAAGAATTTTAAGATTACTCTTTCATTTAGAACGATATGGATAATATGCGTTTTAAATTTTTCATCGTCACCTTTAGACTTGTTACAAATCTTGAAATAGAAGGTTGTATACATGAAGTGTTTTGGGGCAACTAGTGTAACCTTATTTTGGTTTCCTTCATCTACTATTTTAAAGATTTCAGGATGTTGTCTTTGCAAAATGGCGTTTTAAATTAGATGTCTTAGCCCTTATTTTCGATCCACAGATGACATCATCTTTTGCAACTTGGCAAAGCAAAATATTTTCTTTAATTTCACTTTTTTTTCTGTTGAAATATTTCGATACTGATGATTTATTATGTTGCCTAGTTTTCATTGTGAAAATATTACTTAAAAATCAATTTTAAAGAAAATTATAATTATTTTATATTGCTGTATGCCTTCAGTATTACTGATTAATGTATCAATTATTATAAAATAGAGGCTATGGACAGAAAATTTAACACAATTTACAGGTGAGAATTAATGAATTACGATAAAAATTAAAAATAATGAATAAGATAAAACAATGAATTTTAATATGATAACAAAAAATACATTCAGAACCTTGAGCTGTTCCTTTTTTGGGGGCTCTAGCTCCACCCCTCAATCTAGAAACGGCTCTGGCTCCAGCTCCGCCAAAATCTTTCAGCTCCCGTCTCGTGCTTCGGCTCCCCAGGCCTGTTTATAAATGCTGCATAGATTATAAAGAATTTTTAGTTTTAAATAAAGCTATAAATAAAGAAACAACTTCAATTTATTTATTAATAAGGTCCCATTTTTCTGACATCATGCCTTTCCATAGAAATGCCTTACTTTTAGGCTAATTCTCCATTTAATCCAGTAAATGCTGGAGGAAAAGAATTTTAAGGGTACTCCTTTGCGGGTCACGTCATATATATATATATATATATATATATATATATATATATATATATATATATATATATATATATATATATATATATATATATATATATATATATATATATATATATATATATATATATATATATATATATATATATATATATATATATATATATATATATATATATATATATATATATATATATATATATATATATATATATATATATATATATATATATATATATATATATATATATATATATATATATATATATATATATATATATATATATATATATATATATATATATATATATATATATATATATATATATATATATATATATATATATATATATATATATATATATATATATATATATAT
>SEYY01003181.1:62500-85711 GCA_009176605.1 Armadillidium nasatum | reverse complement strand
ATGCGCTTTCTTGATATTTCCATCTACTATAGAGAAAGCATTTATAAATGCAAAAAAGCACAATTATATTACCTATAAATAATAATAATAATAATCATAAATATGATTTATATAAAAGCAACAGCACTCAAATATCACTACCATATCTCCAATATAAAATCCTAAAAATCATAACCACAGGTTAAAAAGAAAATAGATTAAAATATTCTATATGTATACAAAATAAAAAATAAATAAATTTATATAATAAAAAACAAATAAAGAAAACTTTATCATTATTCATATAACAAACAAGATCTTTGGTATCTACTTAAACAAAAAGAAATATGAATTAAACTATATTACACAGATTTGGACGGTTGGTTTTTTTTTTTTTTTTTTAACCTAAATACGAGTTCCATATAAAGTAAGGTCACCTTTTACAGGCACAGTAGTTATACATGACGATATGCCTATATTATATATATATATATATATATATATATATATATATATATATATATATATATATATATATATATATATATATATATATATATATATATATATATATATATATATATATATATATATATATATATATATATATATATATATATATATATATATATATTTTTTTTTTTTTTTTTATTATTTTATCATCCAATATTAAAATCATTAAAATAAAACATGTGTTAGCTATTAATCTGGACATATGCTTTCAAATAATAATAATAATCGTAATAATAATAATAATAATAATAGTAATTATAATGAGAAAATGGAATATGGTATTATAAGACCATATAAAAGATGTTTGAGAAATATATTTGTACCAAAAAAACTATATTATATAATATATATATATATTATATATATATATATATATATATATATATATATATATATATATATATATATATATATATATATATATATATATATATATATATATATATATATATATATATATATATATATATATATATATATATATATATATATATATATATATATATATATATATATATATATATAATAAAAAGAGCGAGTTTCAATCCCAAGTGGTGAAAGTTAAAATATCCAACGAATTGGTTTTGAATCCCAAACGTTAAATTGGCCCGCATAGGTGATTAGCTCTCATTTGACCACGGGTGACAGTAGTAATCTATTATTTTATTATAAATTCTAATAATTTAGTATCAAAAATTCTTCAAAACATCTTACACCACATTGGTTAGAACCCTTTGTCTATGTAATTACTTTTTGCAGCTAAAAGGAAAATAACTTAAAAAAATAATAGCAGTTCACCTAGTAGTAAGACTGTAGCAGATCTAAAACTTTATTATTATTATTAATAATTCAAAACTTTTAAATTCCATTTTCTCTACCTATTTAAAAAGTAAAAATTATTAGCAGCAGCGTGATATGCCAAAAGGGTCTGTCTCAACAACACATGAAATCAACTTATTCCAACAGCAAGTGGCATTAACATTTGGTTCAGGGTATCCAATTTCCTTGTATGCACACCACCACGTCACACCAAGAGGAATAATTCTAAAAACTGTGCTAATAATAATAAACACTGCTTTCCATCAGTCAAGCCTAATATTTCTCTTACTGCAAAAATTAAAATAAGAATTCTGTACTAGGGATACACCGGTTAATTGTTAGCAAATATGTTGTGGGTTTTTTGGCCAATTAATCTACTTTTATTGTACTTATTTTAAATGAAAAAAAAAAAGCAAAGCATTTTTTTAAAACAAAATTTCACTGATAAGCAGGAATATTACTATTCGTAGCATTTATTAAAAAAACTTTTCACTACTCTATTTCTCTTGAGAATATAATTTGTTAAATTTTATGTGTAGCCCTATCTTGAAATAATTTATGCCATTTAAATTTTTTTATGTTCTTCAGAGCGTTAACTGTACAGGTAGAATAAGTGAAATTTGTAACAATATATCTACTGACTTTTACAATAGTATATAGTATCTTGAGCAATATTGACTAATTTAAAAGAGAGCTATTTGACTGAAAAAAAAAAAAAAAAAAAAAAAAAAAAAACAATGGCTGTAAACCACAATTGTCAATACAAGTTTTCAAATCCCTCCAGAATCTCTCAAAATACACACACAATAGCTTCCAACTTTTTGTGAACTCATATCAATGACTGACTTAGAATTAAATGATTCTTGCACTTGTGTAAGATCCTGAAACTTCAAACTCGTTTGAAAGTCTTAAATTTACATCAATTGTTCAAATACCAACAGTTAAAGGTTTTATTAGCAATTTGAATTGTAAGTTTTAATTCTTGTATTTACCTTCTAAAAATATATTGATAATAATAATAGATTGTATTTTTGGCATGTTTTATGAATTATCTATTGCTAATAACTGCTTTTACCTTGCACCTTTGATGTTTTAAATTTGATATTTGCTCTTGAATATCATGCTACAATAGCTGTCATTTCTAAAATGGTCTCAAGAACTTAAGAATTACTTAATAATATTCACCACTTACAAAATATTTAATATTAACATTGTAATTTGAAAAAAAAGAAGAAAAAAAAATCCGGTTTGAAAGTCATTAATTGGCAAAAATTAAAACTAGTTTAATTGGTATATTTCTTTCGGTGCATCCCTATTCTGTACTCGTTTTTTCTTACCTTTTAAAAAATGAAACAAAATTGGCCTTTGACTTATAATATCAGATTCTTTCCTTCCTTCTATTTCACTTTGCGCCTTTCAAATCCTATTTTCCTTTTGTTTTTTTAATGACTCAATAAGTAATCGGTAAACCATCTCATTTTTACACTATTTCTTTCTTTTCGTCTTTTAAAAGTTTCTGTGCCTTACTAAGATAAGAATTAGCCTCATTTATATTCCTTCCTTCCTACGTCACACAAGCACATCATTCCTCAGAGTTCCCACTCTTCTATATCTAATT
Organism: Armadillidium nasatum; assembly: GCA_009176605.1. NCBI lineage: Eukaryota > Metazoa > Arthropoda > Malacostraca > Isopoda > Armadillidiidae > Armadillidium > Armadillidium nasatum. The sequence continues at coordinate 82,782 of SEYY01003181.1, read as the reverse complement.
CCTACGAGCAAACTCTAGACTTATGTATTCCTGAAATTACCACACTTATATATGCATTCATTAACATTTTCAAAAGTATAAATATAATAATAATAATAATAACATACTGCAACGGAATGTTTAAAATAAAAGTTTTATTTTAAAGTAAAAATAATTAGAGAATTAAATTATAAATACATCAGTCAAAGTAATTGTAAAATAAATTTAAAATATTTAATATTAAGCTGCAACATTTTTTAATATTTCAAATTTATATATCACAGCCAATAATATAATAATAAATTAATACAGTAAATAAATGGAGAACTTAAAATTTTAATTTTTAAAAGGAACTTTTAAAATAAATTAATGTAAAAAAAGAGGTTAGTGTATTTTAAGGAAAGTTTCCAGTTTCCTGAAGGAACTATAGAAAAAATTAAGCAAAATAAGAACTGTAAATCATAATCATCATTATCACCATCACTCATCCAAAAAAAGTCTTTTTACAAATTCAAGAGAAACTGAAACCTATTTAAAAAAAAAAAGTGACTATTTTGTGTTTAACTTTAAAGCCGAACACCACATTAAAATAAATAAAATAAATAAATAACAGAAATGTATATTAAATACTAAAATTCTAATCCTCCTGAACTGGTGACTGCTGCAGAGGTTGAGCAAGGCACAAGGTTGGCAAATCCAGTCTTAGTTTTTCTCTTGATAATTTTGCTTCTTCTGGATTTGGTTTATTTTCTGTATTTACGTAATCTATTTTCTCCTCATTCATTTCCTTGGTGTTGCTCGTCACAGGTTCAAGGAATTCAAAATCATTTGTGTTTTGGCAAGGGAAAAATTCCGCTGGTGTAAAAGATGACTGGGTAAATGCGTATGGTGTTCCTGGTGACCCCATGAAAAACTCACAGCTATCGCTAAAGATATCTATAAAGTAAAATTAAAAATATTAAATTTTTTTTCTGAATCTCAAAAATATTTTTAGGGCAGTTTTACATCTAATTAGTAGTAGTAAGCTTTTGTCTCCCCAAAAACCAATTGCAATTTTATGGACAAAGGATCGTTTAAGGAATTTGAAATGTCGATTAACCAAGAGAGGATGCTGCACAACAAAAGAATCCACCATATACGTAATAGAAGGTGTAAATTGACTAATGTAATATTAATTCTATAAACTACAAACCCAATTGAGAATATCATAAGAATACATGAGCAACAAACAATGCACTAAAAAATATATATATATATATATATATATATATATATATATATATATATATATATATATATATATATATATATATATATATATATATATATATATATATATATATATATATATATATATATATATATATATATATATATATATATATATATATCATGAAAGAAATTTTCCGTACTTCCGATATTTAATTAAACTATTAATGTATGCCACAAGAAGCACGTCTGTAAATCAGATATCCGGATCCACTCTGAAGGTATGCGTATTTAAAATAATACATCCACATCCACAAATGTTTGAAAACTTCACTTCTAATGCTCTACTAATACATACTTAAGGAATGATTTTGTATTTTAGTAAAAATGAAATTGGAGAGGGCAAGCATCTAACACATACCAATCAGAAAATTAAATTATGTATAATGCCTGTTTTGATTTCAATATCAGTTGCTTACCATGAGCAAAATTAAATTTTTTTTTTTTACTGGATTGACTTTTAAACAGTTCTTAATTTTAATTTCTAGGAACAATATGCAAAGTAAAATAACTAAATGTAGCAATCAATCAATCGAGATGAATTCCTTGGTAGATAAGCAAGAATAGTATTTTATTTATTTTTTTGGAGTGCATGTATAGGTACCTTTTAATGCACACTAGGCAGCGGCAATACCGGGCTTAAAATCGAACACTAGGAACGAAACCTAGACTAAACGGAAGTAATCATTAACTTAGGCATGTTATATTTTACACTGCTGGTTTAAATTAAGTAAAAAGTCAAAAATAAGGTCTGATTGAAATGAATTTTCTGAAAAAACTGTTGACAAACGGTCTTTATATCGATTGGTTAGTAAATTAAGGAAAAACTTGTTTCTAGTTGCCTTTAAAGAAGCACATCCAACCAAGATTGACGAACCAAAAGAGGAACATGAGATTGGCAAAACTCACAGGTTGGGAAGGTCTCCAACCGTAGTGACCGTTTATTAAACCAATGCATAATCTGACCAAGATGACTTTAACGGCATGTGAAGAACCATTTATCAACGATGGATTTACTCTACAAGGCTTGGCTTCGAGGACGTTTACCTCAATATTTTGACAGCAGTTGCTATAACTTTCCTTTTGAATGACGTAATCGGCAGCGGGGATGCGCCCAGCTGAAGCCTTGAAGAAAGGTAAAATTGACTTGTTTTCCATGCATAAGCAGCCATGAGAGCTGCTTTGTCTGTTGCTAGTTACCTGGGACAACAACATATGATAGGAATCTGAATAAGTTCAAAAGTTTCTTTTGAATGTGAAACCAGATAAGATATTTTTGGTGTGTAAAAAACCAGAGAGTTTCTGGAGGACCTGTCTTGAAGTGCAAGAAGTAAACTTTTAGAGTTAGATATAATGGTGTTAGATTACTTTGTGCTGGGGACTGAAATCCTGGACCATCAACACAAACTCTTCTATGAACATTGATAAATAGGATTGAGGAGTTCGATGCACCCATCCCAGATTAGTTTTGGAACCAACAGCGAAAACCTTAACAGGGCGTGCCTAAGCTGTGAGGTGTGCGGAGAAGTCAAATTTGAGGAGGGCTAGGTTGTGATCGGATTTTAAAACCGATGTCGACATTTTATACACGTTTTGGGGGGTGGGTACAACCGCAGCTCACAGTTTCCGTCGTAAGTGTAAGGTTGGCGGAACACTTAGGCAATCAAAGATATTAATTAGTCACAATCGACCCGAATGGCCAGAAACTGGACAAAGGGATACCTTATCAATAAGGTGTTATAAGTGAGTGTGTGAGTCTTTATGCGCATGCATAATATGCACATAAGTAATTCTCAGAGACGGAGGAATGATACTCGCCTCCACCTGAAAGCCGTTCTTCAGTAAAGAATTGAACAAAAAACTTTTAAAATAATATTGCATTGATATGATTCGGAGGTGTGGTCTATGTGGCCTACACGTAATCAAATTTTGTACTTACAAAAGATACGAAAAGTCTGAGCTGGATTTCACTGACTGCACCACAGGTGGCAGAGGAAGACCCAGAGTTCGATGGCAATTTGTTTTCCGGTGATGGATATGAGGAAGATTTGACAATCGTTTGTCCAAGATCAGGCTCAAGAACTTAACTTGAGACTCGACTTTGACGGGAAATACATACAGGATGAGAGAAAGATGAGGGGGAATTCTTCCCAGCCAACCCGTAAATTTCTCAATACTACTACTACTAATAATAATAATTGATTTTTTTAAACCTAAGATTCATTATTTATTGACTATATTATCCCAACAAACAAAATTGATGTGAATGTTACCTTCATGAGTTTTGTCATAAGCAAAAGGTTGCAAGGTAAACACCTTAGGAGTATTCAAAGATGGTCTCCCTTTTGGGTAATATTCTTCAAAATCATCGGAGTTATCATCTAGAAACTCGTCTCCTCCTATTTCCCAATCTGTAACAATTTTAGATAAACAGATAATTCAACTTTTATCTTTTTTTCAGGTAATTTGGGGGACTAAAAATATTTATAATTTTGTGATGCTTACTATCAAACGTGTCTTACTTTTAAAAAGTAAAAATTCACAGGAGTATCAGCTCTCTAAATCTACAAATTTCATTGATCTGATGAGTAATTTATTAAAAACACCCTTCCTTTTCCGGAAGCTTGAGTCCCTAACTTTTTTGCTTTCTTTCTCCTACCATCAGGAATGCCCACTGACAGCACAGCCCAAAATTAGCATTGAAAGTCCTGAAAACCTTTCTATCCTCTCTTTCTCTCAACTTTGAATCAAACTTTTTTTTTTTATCTTGCTTCTGAGACATTAAAAACTTACCTCATATAAATACTAATATGAAATATTTAATAATGAAAAGTTTTTATTTGCTTCGATTCTGCTGCCTTGTTATTTATCAAACCAGAACAAATTGCTTCAAGAAATAATAATTGTCATGCTCTATTATAATAAGAAATCACATGTTAGATTAATTAATGTCGAGGCAGGAAGGTGTGTGTAGGTGGAGTGGGATGGGGTGGGGTGAAAAAAGGAATATATAAATTTAAGAAAGCATTTTGAGAAGAGCAAAGTTGTGATAAAAGAGATCAAAGGAACGCTGCTAACATACGGGGAAATGAAACAGGAAAATATTAAAGTTATTTGGGTAAAATAAATTGTTGGTTAAATAAATTGATTGAGGAAATGGTATGAAGAACAGAGAATAAGAGAGAGAGAGAATTATTAACACTGTAGTTGGATTTAATTCCTATACAACTAGGTGACGTCATTTTATTTTTTTTTTTTTATTTTATCAATATATATATATATATATATATATATATATATATATATATATATATATATATATATATATATATATATATATATATATATATATATATATATATATATATATATATATATATATATATATATATATATATATATATATATATATATATATATATATATATACAAAATAAAAAAAAAAAAAAAATTGGCAAACGTTTTCGGACTGACGTCCCTTATCAAGCCAGAGTTAAAAAGAGTTAAAAAGTTAAAACGGAGACCAGCTCCAAGGAAGGTGATTAAAACAGTTCACGGAAGTGTCAGAGAGTAGATTTTACTCTATGACATTTCCGTGCACTGTTTTAATCACCTTCCTTGGAGCTGGTCTCCGTTTTAACTTTTTAACTCTGGCTTGATAAGGGACGTCAGTCCGAAAACGTTTGCCAATTTTTTTTTTTAATACTGGGTTGTTTCAGTTGTGTTTTAAATCTGCGGTTATTGCAGTCTATATATATATATATATATATATATATATATATATATATATATATATATATATATATATATATATATATATATATATATATATATATATATATATATATATATATATATATATATATATATATATATATATATATATATATATATATATATATATATATATATATATATATATATATATATATATATATATGATGGAATGTCAAATGTAAACCTTAAAAAGGCACTAAAATTTGGCAACATTTGTAATGCATGACACTGACTTTGTAGAAAATGATGTACTTGTAAATCTTTCATGCTTAATAAATTGCAATGATAACGAAAATTTACAGTTTTCATTAAATTATCAATGTAAAAACTAATATATGTAACTGGTGAGATGTCAGAAATATTGAAGATTTATCATGTGTTTTAACACATTAATAAGACTGTTCTACCATACCTTGTAAAACTACCATTACCAATCCTCTCAGTGGTAATACTTGAATCTGAAGTAAACTTTCTTTCACTCAGTGGATAAACTTTAACTAATAACAGGTACAGTTAAAAATAAAACGAAATTTTTTATATACATAAATCTACTTTTATTAAAAATTTTCCACTTTTGATATGTTGATTATTAAGTCATGTTCAATAACAACTTATTGGAAATCTCTCCTAACTTACTGATATCCCTATGTTATTTTTCCTATAAGCAGGCAATATTTTTGGGTATGGAGTCGGTAAAACCTATCCACCATACAACCTTAGTCTCTGCAGGTTTTTATTTGATATAATTCAGTTACTTTACAAGCAAAGAATGCTTTTTTTGAGCTTTTTATCACAAACCTCATTTAATTAGTGCAGCCAAAGCTTAACTTAATATAAAGATGGAGCAAACTTCTAAAATTCCCTTTCTATCAGTGTGAAGCTCAATTTCGTGAAGTCTATGAACCTTTCATATTTTCGTTCTTAAATCAGATAAAAATTGTTGCCAAATAGGGGTTGTCAGAATCTTCAGATAATTCAATTTTTCATTTAGTTTGTAAATAAAAAACGTCATATTTTGGTGTATCGTAATTGGCTTATTTAAACAAAAAAAAATTACACCCATCACAGTTTGTCCTATAAATTAGCTTTTCATAAAAGGTACGAGGAAAAACAGTGCTATATATATATATATATATATATATATATATATATATATATATATATATATATATATATATATATATATATATATATATATATATATATATATATATATATATATCAGAGGTGGGCACGCAAATTTTAAAATTTAGAGCGCAAACTCAAAAGCGCAAATTTTAAAAATTTTGTCCGCAAATGCAAAAGCGCACATTTTTTCAAAAATTTAGTCCGCAAATGCAAAAGCGCACATGTCCGCAAATAAAAAAAAAAATTTAAAGCGCAAATTTTGAAGCAAAAAAAAAAAAAAAAAAAAAAAAAAAAAAAAAAAAAAATTTAGCGCTAGGATGTAAAGATGAATTATTTTAAAATTTTATTTGATAAATGCAAATATATAACAAAAAATGAGAAAGAATTTATTATTATTTATTCAGCCATCTATGATCTCTTCCTCCTCGTAGCTCTCCTCTTGCATTCTGAAAAGGGTCATATTCCCTTTCATGAAAATAAATTTTTCAAAATAGCTGGATGCAATGGCTGCCCTCTTTGGTCTTAGAATGTCAGAGCCTTGACTAAACAACTTCTCCACGGCCCCTGAGCTGGGTAATGGGGTATTATACTTCATAAACAAGTCCACCCAGACCTCTTGGTATTCACATGGAAAAAGGTTCCTAGTGAGAGGGGTATTGTGGTGAACATTTACTGCATCCCAGCTATCCAAGGTTTGCCGCAACTTCTCCTCCAGAGGTGTCTGCTAGATATATGGGGCCTTCAGTTTCTGAAAAATTTAGAAATGGTATCAAAAACTCAAATCTTTTTAAGTTTCATTTGAACATTATGTCATGTGTATTATATATATATATATATATATATATATATATATATATATATATATATATATATATATATATATATATATATATATATATATATATATATATATATATATATATATATATATATATATATATATATATATATATATATATATATATATATATATATATATATATATATATATATATATATATATATATATATATATATATATATATATATATATATATATATATATATATATATATATATATATATATATATATATATATATATATATATATATATCATCATCATCATCATCACCGTCCAAACCGGTAGGCTGACTCTTGTCGGGTGCTACTCCTCCAAAATTTTCTCCACGCATTTCTGTCCTCAAACATTCGGTTGTCTTCCACCTTTTCCAGTGTCTTTTTCCTTCGTTGTATGGCTTCTTCTACCGCCTCCATCCATCTCTTCTTGGTCTTCCCGCCGGTCTCCTTCCTTCTGGTCTCCATTCCAGCATCTCTCTCAGTCTCTCTCCCTCCCCTATTCTCTTCACGTGACCAAGCCATCTCAGTTGGTTTCTTTCTATGCATTCAAAATTGATTCCACCCAAGTTTCTCTCTCACCAGTTCACTCCTCATTCTATCTCTCAGTGATATATATATATATATATATATATATATATATATATATATATATATATATATATATATATATATATATATATATATATATATATATATATATATATATATATATATATATATATATATATATATATATATATATATATATATATATATATAGGTTAAGAGATGCTTAAAGTTTGTTCTAAATTATAAAAGTACCTCACCTTAAATGGGTCCATTTCAGATTCATTCCCATCACCTTCAGTGCCTTGATGTGGAGGAGTAAAATTCGATGCAATATTACACTTTATTTCCTCCAATATCCTCGTCTTGAAAGCTGGATACTTCCCCTCATTTAACCTATGATAATCACAATCATCAAAAATCCTGCTAAGCCTCGGTTCAAATCCCTTTTCTTTCCCTTTGTTTGGCTTTGGCTGCTTTAGTAAGTAGTTGACTAAGCTTTTGGCATAGTTATGTTTTTTCACCTCTCGTTGCAATTCCATGAGATTGTCCTTGAGGAGGAAGAGGTTAGGCAATAGAACCCCCGCGTACGCATTCTTCTCATCCTGCAACTTATGCAGCCTAACAGCAATAGGCGTAATTATTTCGATGTACTCGGCAATTACCTCCTTGTCAGTTTTATTAAATACTGGAAGACAAGGCTTTTGTTCCATACAAATAAACCAATAAACAAAATATTCAATAACATATATATATATATAATATATATTATATATATATATATATATATATATATATATATATATATATATATATATATATATATATATATATATATATAAACAATATCTTTTATTATCGAGGACAATTTGATATTTCTTAAATATCGATATTTTTTTTATATATCGGCATTCCTAGTTTAAGTATTAACTTTTAATTAGCAGAAAGAGTAATAAAATTTGGCTGATTAAATAAGAAACTGAAATATAAGCCCAAAAATTGTTTTTTATTAAGAAAAATGATGAAGCGCAAATTGGTAAGCGCTAATTTCAAAAAACTTCCGCAAAAGCGCAAAATATTTTTTAAAGCGCAAATTTGCGCTTTTGCGCTCTTAAAAAAGTTGTTAAGCGCAAAATGCAAAAGCGCACATTTTCGAAATTTAGCGCAAAACGCAAAAGCGCAAAAAAAAATTTTAAAGCGCAAATTGCGCTTTTGCGCTTCATTTTGCGCTTATGCCCACCCTCTGATATATATATATATATATATATATATATATATATATATATATATATATATATATATATATATATATATATATATATATATATATATATATATATATATATTCAAATGCACTCTGGAGTAAAAATTTTGGTAAATAACCTGACCTTGGGTTTAAAATGAGAAGCAACTTTTTAAATTTGAAAATTTTTAAGGTAGGAAAAAAAAAAAAAAAAAAAAAAAAAAAAAAAAAAAAAAAAAAAAAAAAAAAAAAGGATTAAAAAAAAAAAAAAAAAAAAAAAAATCTGAATGTTACTTCAAACAAAAAAACAAAAAAAAATTTTTTATTAAAAGTATAGTTTTTAAAACAATTTAGCTCCAAGATGAATTTTGGCTCGCGGCTTTGTGAACAAAGTGATTTGCCACTTTTATTTTTTTTTTTAAGCTGTAACATGTTTATTTAATCATCAAATAACCAAAATATTATTTAAATTATGATTTGTTCAAAATTACAGTTTAAAAAAAAAAAAAAAATTAAAACGACAAAATGAATGCCATTTACAATTATGAAAAGTAACATCTTGCAATTATAACTAGAATTAGTTTTGAAATGTGACGCCATCTTCAAACGTTGAATTTCGGAAAGTAGGGCTTAATTGCGGTAACTTTACATTAAGGTAAATTTTGGTGTAATTTCAAATGTCAGTATCAAGGCCAAAGTTGAAGTCAGGTGTCAGTGGTTTTGCAGAGCGACACTCCACAGCCTTCATACATAACCTTCTCTACATTGTCATAAAATTTTTAAAATAAGATATCACTATGGAGTTATACTTTTATTCCTTCTTTATTAATACAACATTCTTTTCGAATTAAAAATCGTTCTCTATATTACCCTTTTATAAAAAATAAAAATAAAATTTTTTTTTTATTTTGCTTTCGGTAACTTCTCTGAATTCAATCACACTTTTCAGAATTTTACTGTCTGACTCTGCTCTTTCAGATTTACCTACGATAATAGGAATCAAAAGCATTTCGGTAATAAAGAAATTTAACTTTATTTAACTGCTACTTTAATTGCTTCATTCTGAGAATTTTCACCATTACCATCTTGATACTCTTATTTTAATATTTCTAACTCTATTTCTTTCACTACCATCAAATTTATTCCGTTATGAACTTGTACATAATGTAAAAAATATTCTCTGCTCAAGTTTTTAATGTTACTCTATCCCTACAATTTATACAAACTAACCTTTTCTTCGATGGCATTACAATTTTTTAAATTAATCGTAACTATGATGAACTATTCACGAAATCAAAATCTATAATTAATAAATCATAGTGAGACTTCATATATTATAATAAATAATAATAATAATAATAATAATACTAATAGTAATACTTCATATATTATAATAAATAATAATAATAATAATAAATCCACATTTTCTTAAAGAAAATTTTTATATACCTTCACATTTATAAAAAAAAGTCGAATATTCACCTGCTAATGTAAGATAATCAAGAGAGTGAGTGGAACTCCATGATCGTCTAGGGGTGGGGGCTGTGACCTCAGCGTGCCATGAATAAGGTTCAGGAGGGTATTCATAAACACGATGATGACGCTGTCTCTTCCAATGAACAGATTTCTTGTTACTTTGTAACTATATATATATATATATATATATATATATATATATATATATATATATATATATATATATATATATATATATATATATATATATATATATATATATATATATATATATATAAACTAAACAAATTAATTTTATTTCAAGTTTGTAGTTATGTGAACAAGTTAATAAATTTTCGTTCAAATACATAAATTTAACATAGACAAAGGTAGTTATCCAGAATAGAATAGAGAGAGAGAGAAAAAAATAAAAAAGATTCCCACATGGCAAATAAAGTGATTTTTATATACTAAAGCAAAAATGATATACAGTATGACAAGTTAGAACAAAGAGCACATATTTTCATCTCCTTATACTCTTTCCTTAGAAGGGGAAGGACATTTGATGTGTACCTCTAACAGAATGATCTATGAACCAAAATATTTAAATACCAATACCTTTAAAAAGAGACCGAGACGACCGAATATATAGGGATTAGAACTTTACTTACTGAATTTGTTTCTGGACTTTTCAATAGTGATCTATTGGGAGTCAATTCACTGTTCCAGGTAGAAGGCGTAAATTCTTCCTCTCCACTTTCTGAATCTTCTTCACCTTCATCAACTTCTTCAGCGAGTCCACTTTCTGGAGGTGATGCTGAAACTTTCTCCCCTTCCTTTTCGTTCTTTCCTTCATTTGCCACTTCCCACTCTAGGCTAGTTTGGTCAGTAGAAGGAAAACATGTTCCAGTGACATGAGTCACATTTGGATCACCAGGCTAAAAATAATAATAAATCTTTGATAAATAATTAAGTCATCAAAATTGAGACTACTATGTGAGAAAGATTAGTGAAGAGGTAATAAGTTCCGTTAACTTATGCAAATATAGTTTATAACTTGTGACAGGCTTCATTAAGTGAATAAAATAAAGGAGAGGAGTTAGGTAAGCAAAAACGTGAATATTAATTGCTTGACTACTTTATAGGGGAAAAGCAGAAAAGAAAAATTAGCGGTATTTCAGAGAACGTTATAATGATACTTATTGTACAAGTCTTTAAAAATTATTGTAAGAATTTCAATATTAAAAAATACAAAATTAGATTCCTGTGTATTATTTTTATGGAGCGAGAGGAGCCTCGGCCTCGGCTAATAATCAGAGAAAACCGGAGTTTACCTTCCGGGATCAATTGAAAATTATACTTAAAGGTGGATTAAATCAAACAAAATATGAAAATTAAGATTTCAATTCCATTACTCCTTCATTACATATTGGGTGTAGCAAAATGAATGTAACATAGAAGTGGAAACAAACAATTCTTTCAATTAAATCACTATTCACTATAAGAATCTTTGAACATTTGCATCATAAGTTTTAGAATTTGGGGGAGTGAAATGTTCAGGAACAGAGGGCAGTGACGTTGAATATGTTACTGCTCTAAGATTGTATTTTAAAATTTTAAAAACAGTAACATTTCTACATTTTTTGGCAATAGTTGATTCTATCTTTTTGAATTGATTTCCCTACTTTGAATTCTCTTTCACTGGCGATGGAGCTTGCTGGTGGGCACAAACATACTCTTGCCAGTGTGAGAAGATCATTGTATGCCTTCCAGAAGGCATGAGAGTCATTATTGATGTTAATTTTTTTTTCATTTTCATTTTATCAAACTTTTGAATCACTGTTGTAAATCAAAAATATTTTTCAAAATTTTTGTAGTTTTTTCAAACTCTTATTATACAAATTTCTGAAGCTTTTTCCCATGAAAAAATGCATATAATCATTAAATTAAGTGATAATTGGTTATTCTTCTCCTTCCTTATAATTAAATTAATTTCAATTAAAATTATATCTAATTTTCTTAACCTTAAAATTTCAGGAGTAATAGTATTAAAATCTTAGTTTTCATATTTTGTTTGATTTAATCCACCATTAGGAAAGTATAATTTTCAATTAATCCCGGTTTTTCCTGATTATCAGCCGGGACCGGGGTCAGTAACAATGGCAAGGTCCCAGGTAAGTTCGAGGGAGAGAAGATCACCAGTAGAGCGTTTCTTACGATATCTCTGACTTTCTGAATATGAATTGAATGTGATTTCTTTTTAGTTTTGGAATTCATTTTCTCATTAAGCATTAATTTTTTTTCATAATTTTCTTTTGCATTTTGACAAAAAAAAATGTTCCTTTTAATGAACTCAAAAGTGAGTTTATTGTTTTAACACCACCATCCTTTCAAGGTTTAGATAAATATTTTTTGAAATACATTCACGGTAAGCATTACAAAAGAGAAATCTGCACTATCACCACTTGCTTTTTTGTCAATTTTTGCAAATGTTTATTACATTCGAATAATATTTTTCATTAACTTGAATTGATCAGCAGTCAATAGCTATGGGTTGCTCTTAGAGTTTGAGGAATAAATAATAGTTTTCTATTCTAACGGTCTTTATAACATAGAGTATGTTGAATTCCACTTCGTTTCTCTATCTTGTGTGAGCTTATATATTGGTAGTTCTGGGACCTTTAGATTTCCCTTAATTTTTTATTGATATATATATATATATATATATATATATATATATATATATATATATATATATATATATATATATATATATATATATATATATATATATATATATATATATATGGAAAGATATTAAAAATCATCCCTTTAGAGCCTTAGATTCCAGCCTCTGGTGCATCATATATATATATATATATATATATATATATATATATATATATATATATATATATATATATATATATATATATATATATATATATATATATATATATATATATATATATATATATATATATATATATATATATATATATATATATATATATATATATATATATATATATTATTATTTAATTAAAAAGGGAAAATATATTAATCGTATGTACTTATTGGTATTGGGATAGGTTTAGCACTCACGTAAGGTGTGTGTATTAAAAAAAAAAAAAAAAAAAAAAAATAAAATAAAATAAAATAAAAATAAATAAATAGTTTTGACTGATGGCGAATAACTGAGTAAAGAGAAGACTTTATATATTCTTATGAAGAATTGAATTTATTAAAAATTACATATTTTTGGTCACTTTTGGGAACTTTTTCCAGGTTCTCTATATATATATATATATATATATATATATATATATATATATATATATATATATATATATATATATATATATATATATATATATATATATATATATATATATATATATATATATATATATATATATATATATATATATATATATATATATATATATATATATATATATTAATATTGTTTGATTAACTTTTAATTTCTTAACAAACCTGCCAGATAAACTCTCCACTCGTAGAACTGCTTTCCATTTCATCGTTTGCTTCCCCTTCTTCTGAATCTGATTCCCATTCTGGAGTGTAACGTTCATCTGATTCACTACGCCATACGAAGTCTGTTAAATGGCTGGGAGTTCTTAAAGGAGTTGGCTCGTCTTCGCTATTTCTTTGTAAGGTTTCACATTCTGGAGGGAGTTCTTCCTCTATATCTTCATTGTCACTAGAGTCCTCCTAAGATTGAATGAATGAAAAATTTTTATGTACGCAAAGATGATGTATTGTAGTACCTGTTCCTGGCCAAAAATATTTAAATCTTTTCAAATAATTTTTTAGTTTTTAAGATTTACTTTTCAGTTTTCCTCCTCTTTCACCAGAACCCTTTTTTTTTCAAATTCTAAACCATCCATTCCTTTCAAATTAACTATTATTTTGCTCCTATTCGCATCCAATAACATTTAACAATAACATGTCTAAACACAGCGGAACATCAGCTACGCAAATCCTCTTTAATATGAACACTCAAATATCCTCATTCTAAAACCGATCTACTTTATTTTACGATATTCTGAGAAAAATTTTCTTCAGTCTTTCTATGTGGAAAAAAAATTTATTTAAAGCTATAAAAATACAATTAAATGATAAATAAATGTTTTAAACAAACATTCATAAAAAAAATACACTTCATAACCTTTCTCTCTCTAGAATAATAATATACACACACACACACACACACACAATATATATATATATATATATATATATATATATATATATATATATATATATATATATATATATATATATATATATATATATATATATATATATATATATATATATATATATATATTACCTCACTCTTAGTAGAATAAAAATGTTCCAGAGACGAATGTTGACTACCGTCAACCAAACTATTATAACTTGCTAAGTGCTGGACATCCTCGGTGTTTTCTGCATTGTTATAAAGCCGTCCCAAAAAACTTAATGTTACAAACGAATCCTCCTTGCTTTTGAAAGCATCAGAGACAATGGACTCTTTCGCACTGTCTGACGGAACTTGAGCTGATTCAGAATCTGCAAACTTTTTTCCCTTGCTCACCTTTTCCTTTTGTGGAGCCAAAACTTCTAAGTTGACATTATATGGTAGAGAAATATGTTCAGCAGACTCAAAGGCATCATTTCCATCTAAACTTGGTGTTGGATGAGTTACTGATGTTAAAGCTGAGGTAAAATAAGACTGATAATGTGGAGCATCAGTTCTCCTCTATATTACCGTCAAAAGTCTGATCACTATTATCAACTGTCTTTCCTTGGAGTTTTGAAAGTGATGAAAATTGGCCAGAGGTATCCTCGTAAGGAAGTGATTCAAAATCCACGTCGTCCTCAAATTTATTCTCATTATTATGAGGAAGGAATCGTGATTTGTCATCTTTATCCTTTAAACCTGACTGCACTTCCTCTCCAACTAAAAAAGCAATATGTGATTGAGGTCTTCCTGAACCTATTAACTTGGCTTCGTTGGTAGCTGTATCAATTAAAAGTAAATCTTCACTACTATCTGACATAGGTGCTATTGGACCTATGACAGTTGCAGTTGTAGGACTACCATCATATTCAAGATCTTCAAGTATTAAACTATCTTTAGCTTCCTCTGATGGAAAATCACAATTGTTTTCAATATTATCTACAGGTAAAGATAGTTTAAGGTGAGTAGGAGATATATCTTCTGGTAAGTCAGCTTCATATATCTTACCATAGTCTTGTAATTGCTCATTTGCTACAGCAAATTCAGCACTACTTTCAGAAGAAGGATATTGTTCATATTCTGATGCAGTTTCTCTAATAGGAGAGAGTGTGGAAGGACAACTGTTCTTGTAGTTTATGAACACAAAGTCATTTTCACTTTCAACTTCAGTGAATGATGATGCGGAAGTCTCATTAACACTACCCAATTTGAGATTAAGTTCTGAGCGAAGAGCATTTAAGTCTTCTGTGTTATATCGCACATTTTCATCCTCTGTGTTATACTGGACATTATCATCATCTGTATCGACACCGTATGATACATACGTGTCTTTGAGATTATTTTCCCTGTCTGAGTAATCACTGTCATCATCGAGTCGGTCCGAAGAAGAAAACAATGGACTTTTTAATGGAGATGGTTCCGAATCAGGACTCTTCGAGTTCTCATCAAGAACATCATCTGAATCAGGGGGATTGACAGCTTCGTAAAGGAGCTCTCGGGTTTGCTCGGCTGCTTCTTGCCAAGCTGCCATTTGCAATTCCCAAAATTCCCCACTCTCAAGATGTTTGTCTTTTTCTGCTATTCCACACTGGTCTCTATCATTAGCAAATAAATTCTGACTAGATTCACTGACAATATTTGACTGAACACCGTTCTTCAATTTTGAATCATCTGAAACTAATTCACTGTCACATAAAGCTGAAGAGTCTATCCTATTATTATTTTTTATTCCAATAACAGATTTGTCTGAATTAGCATCTCTTTCCGAATTAGGTAAAAATTCACTAAAGAATTTGTCTTTATTTTCAATACACTTATCATGACTTAAATTGTAAAGCTTTGAACTTTCAACTCTATTACCCAAATCTGTAGTTTGAAGAACTGAATTATTAGACAGTCTTAAATCATTTTTATCAGTTTTTAAGCTTTCTGAGTGTGTTACCATTTCTTCTTTGTGAACAGATTCTGATATTACCATATTCTGATTTACTTTATCTATATGTCCATTATTATCTACTAATCTGGGTTCAACAGTTATATCATCTTTATTTAAATTAGCATCAATGCCAACGGTTGATTTAGCAGATTTATAAAACTCCAGTGAATAATCATTTAATGCTCCAATAATAACATCTTGTCCAAGTACGACATCTGTATCTGTTATACATTTTGAATTGACATCTTGATTATTATTAAGGGTCTCAATATTCCCATTTAATTCCAAACTGATGGGCTTACCCTATCAAATCGCTTTCCTTAAATTTCTCAGTTATTGATGGTATATTTTTATTTCTTTCATTGACTAATTCTTCTTTAACAACTTTTTCTAAATCTTTAAATTCTTCATCTACCGATGAATCTGATGAGGTTTTTAAATTGACATTTCCATCATGAGCAACGACATCTGGAAGAGGGGCAGAAGGAAGAATTTCTCTAGAAGAAACAATACAATCAGGGGAAGCATCCACCTTAGCCTCAATTACATCTAATTTTATTTCTTCTTTATCACGTTGATTACTTAATAATAATGGACTTTGGAGATTTTCTAATAGAGTTTTCTAATTTAATTCCCTCTTCCTCAAGTGGAGGAGGGAAATTATTTCCTAAAAAAGAATTTTGGTTATAATCTCCAAGCTCTTCTTTCTTGAAATCTTCGTAAGTTTCAGAATGTCGATTGCCATCTTCAAAAGAAGACATGCCTTCCCGACTTACTTCTGAAATGATTGAAAACTTGTGCTCTGCCTGCAGCTTTTCTAGTTCAACCATAAAATTGGCATCCCTTAAAGCCTCCTTTAAATTGCTCTCACTGGAAAAGCATTTATCTTGAGCAGGATGATGATGATGATTTAAAATGGGAAATTCACCAATATAAGATCCAGGCTGACTTGCTTTATCAGACGAATCACTCCCTTCATCTACTACTGTCAAACGCATAAAATCTTGTACGCTTTGACTTTTTAGCCTAACAAGTTCTGAAAAATCTCCTTGTTCTAGCCTCAATGTTAAATTCTCTTCATCAGACAACGTACGCGCAGTTAAGGGTGGATTTAAAACGAGAGAATTTTTTCCTAGTATAAAATTAACACTGCCTTTTTCTGGAGAGGAAAAATTGGTTGATGACTCTGACCTATCTTCAGACAAAGCTTCATCTAACCTTTGGATAGCATCTGATATCTCTTCTGTAAAACTATCCATGGGCTGGCCAGGTTCAAGACCAAGCCAAGAAGGAAGACTTGATCCAAATTTGGCAGCAATTCTAGATTCAAGATCTTCAGCAGATCCATGCAAGTTCTTTAAGCTTGCAGAAGGAGAACAACTACTCTGGAGTGTCTCATTATGAGAAGAGAAGTCGGATTCGAATCTGCTAAAAAAGAAAAAAATATCTATACATTTATGCGCTGCTTGTTTTTTTTAAATAATTCATTAATAATAGCTCTGCACCTCTTTGTAAGCAAAACATTCATCTGATCTTTCTTCTCTCATTCAAAAACATTAAAATTAGAAGTTTAATTAAAACATTTTTTCAAACTAACAAAATTATCATACAGGACAGTTTGATCACAATCCATTTTCACCTCTTATCATATAACTATGACATTGAAAATAAATAAAAGTTCTCACAATATCACTGATATGCCTCACAATTACCAACATACTTCATAATAACTCATGGCCAAGTCTATAACAATAACTGACCTTTTCCATTTCTATTCTTTCTTGAATTAGTAAAATACAATCTCAATAGATACTAACAATTCTTGCTTAAAATTATAATCTGGCCATACCACAAAAAGAAGGGGCTCATTTTGACTGAAAACTCTCGAAATTCTTGGTACAAAAATGCTAATGTATCCTAAATATGGGCATTTAACTTTTACATTTCTAAATTTTATTCTTTCTCCCCCAATACACCATAACCAAATTCTATAAATACATTTCTATAATTTCCACTTATACACTTCACTGAAAAGAGATTTCTTTCTTAAACCTTATACAAACAATTTAATTAGCTATGCATGTTTCCGTACAAAGATTATAATTTTGAAAAATATAGAATATTTAACCTATTAATAGGTCTACTCTATCTATCACAAAAAAAATAAATAAATAAAAAAAAAAAAAAAAAAAAAAAAAAAAAAATGAGTAAACTTTGTATTTGCATTTGTTGGGTACTCCATATAAACTAAGATCCAAATATCATTAAAAATAATGTATTTATTTTCACTGAAGGAAATTATTTCGATCAATCAAACCATCGTACAGTAACAAAAAAAGTTGTTTTAAATAAATTTTTTGGCACATAGTTATTTTTTCCTAATATACTGACATCAAATTAAGAACTAATATAAAAAAAAAGAGGAAAAACGTACTTCAGCTCAACAGTTCTACTTTCTAGTGCACTATTATCTTCTTTTTGCTGAATTTGTGGCAAAGATTCTTGACATGGTTCGAGCTCTCTCCACCGTCCTTCAAATTCTTGTGCAGTGGTCTCCTCAAGACTAGTAATCAAATTACTAAGATGATCATGAATGATTTGCATTTTAGGTCTCTTCTCAACATGACCAAAACAATAATATAATATTTCCGTTCTAAAAAAAAAAGATTTAAAATAATTTAAATAATTAATCTCATTTAAATTTTTTAAAAAGCCTTTTTAAAGCGTATATGATATTTAGATTGCAACATAACATTCAAATTTGTTAATTTTATGAACCATTCCTGTACTAGACTTAATGAATCTTTAAACATATAAGGTATATTTTACTTACAATTTAGTTTGCGAAGTAAATAAGTTTTGAGGAACCTGGAGAACATGAGTCTTATCAAGAATAACCTTTTGAATAACTCCATCTTCATCAAGATCTTCGTATGGTAAACTTCCTCGAGAAAGTATTTCCCATAGTAGAACCCCAAAGCTCCAAACATTCGCTGATGACGTTAGCTAGGCAATAATAAATAAATAAATTCTTAATTGTAATAATGTCATTTACACATTTCAACTCATACTTTTATTAAAAAAGAAAGTATAGCTGTTTAGATAAATTACCGAAATTTAAATAATACTTAGTACCTAAACAATAGAGTTCACTTTTACTCGATATAAAAAAACTACTTTTTGAACTTTAATCATCTCATTGTTCATACTTTGATCTGGATCAACTGTTTTTTAACCCATACTTTTTCATCACTTAAGTTTATTAAACTGTATTATCACCTTTTTTTTTTTTGTTGTAAATATGAAAAGTCAAAATTCTCATTTTAAAATAAAAATTGAGTTTGTGGAGAGTGAGAATAAAAGTGAGTGAGAATCAGAGTGAGTGCGTGCGTGATTGCGGTTTTTACACATTTAAAGTAATTTAAACTTTAAAAAACTTTCTCCTAGCGCAATAAATTTTTCCCTTGCATATTACTGATTAACAATTTCAATTCTAACAAATTATAATTCGCAAATAAAAAAAATAAACTTGAAATCTTCAATTACTTTTGTGAATCTCTTTTCACTATACAATATTTCCTTTGATAAAAATCAGTAACAATTCTTTTCATAAGAGTTTGAATGGTATTTTCTACATATATTCTATTCTGAAAAGACTAGTAATAATTTTAAACTTTTTAAGGAAAAAACATTTTCATTAACCACTATTAATAATAGCTAAATATTTATCAACATAAATCTTACTTAAGTGATAATCTAAAATAATTTTTACTTATATAATATATATATATATATATATATATATATATATATATATATATATATATATATATATATATATATATATATATATATATATAT
>SEYY01003181.1:50000-57500 GCA_009176605.1 Armadillidium nasatum | reverse complement strand
GAAAGAACCTAAAGTTGCTAATCCATGTGTCAAGGTCATAAACAATGTAAGGAAAAAAACCTAGATTATGTGCAAGTGCTTATTGAATGAGTATATATATATATATATATATATATATATATATATATATATATATATATATATATATATATATATATATATATATATAGTATATATATATATATATATATATATATATAAGAGTAGAAAAGTAATCATAAAGTACAAGATCTCAACTAGAGCTGTAGAGTCAGAATGGGAAGTAATTTTATTAGAACTGGAGTTTGAATCAGTTAAAATCTACAAACTTTCACTTCGTATTTAATATTAATCTTAACATTAATATTAAAGATTTCAATGAAAGGTGATTAGGTGGAGGCAATCCAGTTTGTGAAGGATAATAATTTGTAAATTTACTATCCGAAATTCAATAATGATTTAAAATTTTTGATTGTGTTTATTAATGGGGCGTCATTAATTTCTTTGTTTTACAATTTTACAGAGGTATTATATCAACATTAATATGACATTTTTCCAGACTTTCAATTGATCATAAGCGAGTTCGAAAATTAATAAAATCGCAAAATAACTTCAATCTCTACGAAAGAATGAATGCCAAGTTTTTTACCTTTTAAAATCATTCTTTGTTTAGTAGAATATTTCAAAATCAATTATGGAAAAAATATATTTTTCATTCTTTGTTTAGTAGAATATTTCAAATCAATTATGGACAGAATATATTTTATCTTGCATTGGACAGAATATATTTTATCTTGCATTGAATTACAAACATAAATCTATGAAA
Organism: Armadillidium nasatum; assembly: GCA_009176605.1. Taxonomy (NCBI): domain Eukaryota; kingdom Metazoa; phylum Arthropoda; class Malacostraca; order Isopoda; family Armadillidiidae; genus Armadillidium; species Armadillidium nasatum. Next base: position 56,695 of record SEYY01003181.1, on the reverse strand, counting down.
ACAATGTTAGATCTATTTTTTGATTTTCATACCCAAAACTATTTTCCTATTTTTGTTTTTCTTGAGGTCATTAAATACTTATAATTTTCTGATTAATAATAATAATAAAAAACAATAACAGTTACAACCCCACCCACCCCCAAAAAAAAAAAAAAAAAAAATCATGTAAAAAGTTTGCAATGGAGGAGAAAAAAGAATTATGATTATTATAAAATAAAACTCCACACACTTCTAGAGTCAATAGTTAAAGTTGGATATCTGGTGTCCGAAATTTCACACCCCTACTTTCTACAATACTATAACAATCCTGAGCATAGTGGAGGATGGGAAATTAAAAATTCCCCCATCCTACGAAACTGTAATGAATTTTATATTTGCCTTTAAAAATATAATGCTAACTAAAATTCACTACAAGGTTTAAAGTGCATATATATATATATATATATATATATATATATATATATATATATATATATATATATATATATATATATATATATATATATATATATATATATATATAATAAATAAAAAATAAAAAAAAAAAAAAAAAAAAAACAAAATAAAAAAAAAAAAAAATTAAAAATTAATAATAATAATAATAAATTATTCTAACCTGTCCAAACCATCCTGAGCCAAGTTTCCTTACATATTGCAGCTGATTCCGTGGAAAATTCTTAAAAGGCTCAGCTGCAAGCAGGGAAGGAGGAAAAAAACAATTAATTAAAAAAGTAGAATAGAAGAGAGAAGTAAACTACCAAAACTACAATGCAATTATATATATATATATATATATATATATATATATATATATATATATATATATATATATATATATATATATATATATATATATATATATATATATATATATATATATATATATATATATATAAAAGATTTGGAGCATCTTAATTCTTCTAATCTTATCTCTGATTGTCAGAATGATTTTCGTAAGAAACGCTCTACTGGTGATCTTCTCCCTTCTCTCTGACTCTTGGTCCTCCGCTCTTCGACATTTCAGTGAATAATTTGCTGTTACGCTGGACATATCAAAAGCCTTCGATAGAGTCTGGCACAAAGCTTTGATTTCTAAACTTCCCTCTAATTTCCTTACAGGTCGTTCTATAGCAGCTGTTGTAGACGGCCACCGTTCTTCCATTAAATCTGTTTCTCAGGGTTCTGTCCTATCCCCAACACTTTTTCTACTTTTCATTAATGACCTTCTCTCTATTAACTCATCTCTATCCACTCCTATGCTGATGATTCCAACCTTCATTACTCTTTTCAGTTTGAAAGATGTCCCTCCCAACATCAGTTAATAGACTAGAGAAGAGTGCCTTGGAGCAACTAACCTCTGTCTTTCTCGTATTTCAAAGTGGGTCAGACAAAACATGGTTGTTTTCAATACCTCAGTTCCTCCATCTGTCCACTCGACACAATCTTCCACACAACTATGATACCTCATTCGAAATCACACAACTCAAACCTTCATCTGTTCTTAATATTCTCAGTGTATCTTTTTTCTTTTAGAAATCTTTCTTGGAAAGATCACATTACTTCTCTTTCTAAACAAACTTCTAAGAGGTTGGGTGTTCTGAGGCGCATTCAGAATTACTGTACACCACACCACTTGTTTGCTCTCTATAAGGGTGTTGTTCGCCCCTGTATGGTGTATACCTCACACATCTGGGACGGTTTCACTCATACAGCTCTCCTTGAGAAGGTGGAGTGGATCCCAGTTTTGTAGGTCTGGAAATAATACATTTAATACATCACAAACATGCATACACTATAAACCACTTTCCATAAAAAAGAAATTAACAAACTCGGTCAGTTTCAATTCATGGGGGTAATATTTTAATATTATTAGTCAATCCTATAATAAGATATTTTTTAATTATAGTAATTTGCAATTTACTGTATATTAAAAAGGAATAACAATAAATTTCATTCATTTCCATTCAATCTATTTATGGTGTATGCACATCATTATGATTAACATCAAACCAAAGTCAATGCAAAACAATATTTGCAAAAATAGCATATAATCAGGTAAATTCATTAACAACTACAAAACAAGTGCTTCAATGTATTCAGCCAGTGCAATTAACCTTCACTAAAATTTAAAGCTAAGACATTCAAAAATTCTAAATTATTTTTAAAAAATATTATATTTTTAAGCAAATTTTCAAATAAAAATTTTAAAGTAATTACCAAACCAATCTTCATTCGAGTTAGAAGTATCAGAATTACTTAATCTTGAAGAATGATTTCTTTCTGATAAATGGGATGTGATATCCGGTAATGGCTCAAAATAAATCTGAAAATATTTGATCTTAAGTAGATAAAAGAGATATCAAAATCCACTTTCCATTACTCAACTTTTATCAATTATATTTAATATGAATAACCAACTACTTCCATCCTAAGGGTCCAAGTAAAATATTTTGAATATTGAAGAAATGCAAATTTTTTTTTTTTTTAATTTATTTACTACTACTAAGAGTGAAATCAAAGAACTGTATACTTTTATTACTTTACAAACAAAATTCAAAACTACCATCGTAAAAGCAAGTTTCAGAATATAGAAAATAGTTATAACTCTAAATTTCTGATTCTTATGTCAAAAATATATTTCCAATAAGAAAATAAGCATAAGCAAATATCATCTAGTATGACACACCATAAAGAAAGCAACACTATATTTAAAAAAACATTTGAATGCCTTTTAAATTCTTATCACTATTAATAATAATAGTAGTAATAATAATAATAATAATAATAATAATAATAATAATAATAATAATAATAATAATAATAATTACATTTGAGGTAGATGATGAGAGGTATTCATCAATTCCTGGTGGAGGAAAAATCGAAATTTCATGACCACCACCAATGCCATTTCTTAAATTTGACCTCAATACTCTTCTTGGGTGTCTTCTTGGCCACTGCAAAATTTAAAGCACAATAATAAAATAATAATAATAATAATTTGAAGAACTAAATATAACTACCTATTCTTCTCTCTTTCCCATTAGTTTTCATCAATTTACTTACTTCTGGCAAATCAAAAATTATTTCTTCCTATTTTTCTTCCAGTCTATTTAAGTTCTTTCCATCATTTTTCTTTTCCAACTCTTTAAGTCCGTCTTTCAATTTACCTTCTGAAATTTTCTTTCATATTTAGATACAACGTTATCTTTTTATATTATCATACCAGGCATTAGAAGTATGATTTAATCATTTATTCAAAATTGTTTTGACCTATCTTTTCAAAATATTACAGGATAAAAAAATAATTTTGTCTCAAAACAAACCTCTAAAATCAATTCCAGACTCCTATTATAATTAAAGGTTTTAGCTTGTAAATTTCAATCCAGCAGATAATGAAATGTCAGCATTCAAATATATAGTAAATAATCACTAAATCTTATGTTAAATAAGAGGGTAAATGATTTATGTAGCAATTGGAGGAATATACTGCATAGTTTTTTTTCATTACTTTTATAATAATAAATTAAAAATAAAGATTAACACAGAGATCGTTTTTCCCAAATATTACTATATAAAAGTTTTTTACTGAAATGTATATAGGATTAAAACTAAATTACAAGACATGCATTAATATACAACTATGCAAACTGGAAAGTAAATCTAACACAAAGAATTACCTGTATTATTTTGGTTTGACATAACTACTGCCTCAATTAATTACAAAAAATAAAAAATAAAAAATAAAAAAAAAAGTAAAATAGTACCTTGAAATATTTATTTTTTCTGCAGCAAACACAAATGCTAAGAGTTAAAATTAGGCAAACAGTTGATAATAGACAAGCTATCACACCTAAAGCAGAGTTTGACAAAAGTTTTCCATTTATCTGACTTTCATCTGAAAAATTTACAATAATCATGACTGAACATTTGGTTAATTATAGAAATGAAAGAGGTTTTAACATGCAAAACAATAATTTACAAATTAAAAATTTCATGTATCAAAATCTATTTTGAAACAAAATGATCAATTTTAAACATATAATACAGTATATAAATTACCAGACAAAAATAATTCAGAATAAGAAACAAAACTAAAAATCTTACCACTTTTTAATGTTACTGGAAATGCAAAACAAAGTATATAATACGTAGAAAAATAAAGCGTTAGTATATAAATTCTGATAAGCATTTTGCTGAATCAGGATAGTCATCACAAAGTAACTGTGCCAAATATAGGGAAACCAAGTTGTAATATCTTCTCCATCAGAATCAAAGCTTAAGAAAATCAATATCTACATAGTTTTAATCATGAATATAGGATCTTTAAATATTGCAGATAGTAGTTAATAAATCTGCAAATTTAATATGTCATTTCAATAAATTTCTGAAAAATTTTAATAAAATATAAGAACTTGAAAAACATAAAATGACATACAGTACTGTACATTTATATTGTAATTGTAAACATGAAATAATACAATAATATTTTACAAATACATCTAAATCGAGTCCAAGTATATCTGAAGGATAAATTACTTATACTTAAATACAAGTAATTTATAATTATTCAAGTATAAATACAGAAAATATAGATTATACTTAAGTACAAGTATATGACAGTAAATACAATTCAAATTTTTTATATAAAGTCATTAAAACACCATAAAATATACAAGAATTTAATTAAGGTAAATAGTGAATAAAAAGGATATTTAAAAATATTTAAAACTAAATTGCTGTATTTTCCAAACACTAGTTTCAAAATTCTTGTCAGTCAACTGACACCAGAGCAAAAGACTTTTCTCATGATGCTGAAGACCTACAAAAATACAACAATAGCCAAACATTTCTGTGCCAACTTTGCCAGTATTGGAAACATCTCCATAATATTTTAATCAATATCAGTACATCCCTTTTTCCAGAAATATAAGGTGACTGAAATAATTTTGCATTTAAATATTAAAGTGCCCCTACATTTAGTTTATATCTGGCAAGTTTTCAGTTGAGGAAGCTTATAAAGCTGAACAATTTCATCCTCTTTGGTGGAGGATTTCCTGAACGTAAACCAGGTATATATTTTGATAATACAATTTTGATATTAAAAACTTTTGTAGCTTCTTTGGCTTGTTCTCTTCAGAGAACAAGCCAAAACATAGAAACTATTACACTTGCCAGTTAATATATTTATTTATATCATACAACTGAAAACACTTCTGTGGATACCAAAGAATACCAGAACACTACAGATTCAGACGGCATCTGCTCAAGAAGATACTTTAGTCTTCAAATACATGGGATAACTAAACCTGATGAAACAAGAGTTTTGATATTAAGAATAATATCAAACCATATCCTAAAATGGTTAAAAAATTCATTCAGTCAGTCATATCCTAAAATGGTTAAACAATTTCTAGCATCTTTAAGAATATTTTGGTCATATGCTTCAAGAGTTGAAACACCTTCTAAACTGTTTAATTTTCTACTGAAATTTTCAAAATGGATCTATTTTAACTTCCATATTCCAGTAAGTAGTACAACTAAATTACTAATTTTTCTTCTAGAACATTTGTAGCTATAATCAACTTTTGCATAAAAGATACCAACTTTGAAACTTATGCCCTGTGTTATACCCTATTGTTCTACTTCTACGAGAGTACGAGACCACCTTTTACTACTTACTGCAAAGTAAAAGCAAAGCAAAGAATTATATTTGGCTGTTAACTGCTTCAAACAACTCAGATTATTTCAAAACTGTCATCCAGATCATTACTTTCGAAATCTGCATCTTAATCTTCACAAGTAATTATTTCAGAAAATCTTTGTAGAGAAAATGCAGAGGTCATATTTATAGTTTAAATTATCAGTTATATTTGTAAATTGATTCTAAGCCAAAATTCATTACAATTTACTCATATTCCTTCATAATTCAGTGTGTGCATTTGAATACATGCAACACTTGTAGGTTAATACAACTCTCTCTAAATATCATTTATCTAAATAGTGAGCTATGACTTTTTAAGATCTCATTTAATGACTGAACAAGACATCAAATGTAAAAACAATTCTATGCATTCTGTTTCTTTAATATTTGCCTTGAACAAGAACTTGTCTTGTAATAACTTGTTTACTAGGTATTTCTGAATTGATACCTAATAGTGAAGATTGGATGCATTCAATAAATTACAAAAGTAAAAGCTATTGATAAATGATATTTTTTTATGATTTTTATTTTTAAAATCTGACTTTTAATTAAAAATATCTAAATGAACTTTATTTTTTTCTTGATATATACTAACAGCCAATAAATAATCTTAACCTGGCTATCACAATGCTTATATAAGAAATTGCTAAAACCTTATGAATGTATGAGCAATCTAAAATTAATATAGCAACCTTATATTCAATATATATATATATATATATATATATATATATATATATATATATATATATATATATATTATATATATATATATATATATATATATATATATATATACTGACTAGGGCTCCAGTCCCGGCTAATAATAAGAGAAAACTAGGGTTTACCTGCCAGGGCTAAAATTGCAAATTATACTTTTAAATGGTGGATTAAATCAAACAAAATATAAGAAAATTAAGTTTTTTTTTATTTTTTAATATTTTATTTTTTCTGTTTCTTTTGACCATCCTCTTCTGCTAGTGAATGTTCATCT
>SEYY01003181.1:40000-42500 GCA_009176605.1 Armadillidium nasatum | reverse complement strand
GCATGGTGAAAATTCCTGCTTTGATCTCTCTTGCGGACAATAGGACAAAGCTCCTTAGTAAGTTCCCCCCCCCCAAAAAAAAAACTTGTGGTAAGTATATAAATGGCATAAGAGGGTTCTGACCTCAAAAACATTAAACATGAAGTTGATTTAAAAATATCATAGATTATATTAACTTTGGTATAAAACTTTAGTTCTAAAGGAAAAACCCATTTCCACCATATAATTAAAGAAAAAAAAATAAAGGAAAAAGAAACAGATGAATTTCAAAATTCACCAAATATTACATAAACTATTATTATTATTATTATTATTATTATTATTATTATTATTATTATTATTATTATTATTATTATTGTAAACTTCTTTGCATACTTATCTTTTTTTCATAAAGTTCTAATTCTCATATATATATCTACATCTATATCTTCTCCCTGAAAGCCCTGTCAGTGTGACCAGCATATTTCACCATCTGCTCTTAAAAATCCCTCTCCTAGAATGCTCTAAAAGATCATATTTTTCGACTCGTTGGTTTCAGTGCGAGTCCTTGAGTTTTATTTAAACTCCCAGGAAGGGTTTTCAAGCTTTTAGTGGGACTAGCACCTTTTCCATCTAACCTCTACACTCTATCACAAAAAGATCTCCAAAAGATCAATGCTTCTTGGAGCAGTGGTTTCCCATGCTAGTCCTGGTGTTGTTACAAGCAATAAGCAATAATAATAATTATTGGGTCGGGTTGCTAGTCTTGTCGCCCTTTGCTTTTGACTCTCCTTGCATGATCCAATCTTGTTCTCCTAATCCAAACTCTTTTCATCTCTTCTCTTCTCCTTCAAGTATCATTTACTGCTTAGAAATACAAATAAATTGTCAGGGAATGTAATGAAATTTTTTGGTCCTTTGCATAGAGTATATTTGATGTTTGTGGCACTCATATAAAGATGGAAAACTTGAAATAAACTTTTGAAAAATTTGACTTATTAGCCAATTTTTTAAAAAAAAGGGAATACTGTGTTGACAGCGTATAAGACGGTCAACTTCACCAACATATTGAAGCTGTATATATATATATATATATATATATATATATATATATATATATATATATATATATATATATATATATATATATATATATATATATATATATATATATATATATATATATATATATATATATATATATATATATATATATATATATATATATATATATATATATATATATATATATATATATATATATATATATATATATATATATATATATATATATATATATATATATATATATATATATATATATATATATATATATATATATATATATATATATATATATATATATATATATATATATAAACTTGCAGCCCCTCCTTGCCAAGTTTACACGAGCCGCCACTGTATATATATATATATATATATATATATATATATATATATATATATATATATATATATATATATATATATATTAATATATATATATATATTATATATATATAATATATATATATATATATATTAGGGATGGAGTGAAGTATCGGTATCGGTATCGGCAAGTATCGGCATATTTTCCGATACCAGTATCGGTATCGGCAAAAAATTTGTATTGGAGTAAAGTATCGGTATCGGTAGTGGTATCGGTAGTAGTATCGGCAAGTATCGGCATATTTTCAGGTATCGGGTATCGGGTATCGGCTTCGGGGAATTTTTAGGTATCGGTATCGGTAAAAATTTTGGTATCGCTCCATCCCTAATATATATATATATATATATATATATATATATATATATATATATATATATATATATATATATATATATATATATATATATATATATATATATATATATATATATATATATATATATATATATATATATATATATATAATAATATAATATATATATAAAATAAAAAATAATAATAATAATAAATAAATAATAAGTAAATAAATAAAAAAAAAATAAATAGATAAATAAATAAAAAAATTAAATAAAGGATAAATTAGTATATGAAAATAAAATGTACAAATATATAATTATCTAAATAAATAAAAAAATGATAAAACAATGAAAGTAAAATTAGAAACAAAGAAAAAAAAATATCCTTGATTAAATCCTGACTTCCTTAAGTGTTTTTTTTTTTTTTTTATTTTAATTTTTTTAAATTTACTTTTTTATTTTATTAATTTTATTTTTTATTTTTATATAAAAGAAATAAACTAACGATTCCCTCGAGAAGGGAAGACAACTTTTTATCACATCATATTGGTTTAATATAAAATTATTCTTATTTGCGTAACCCTTGCAATTACGAAGAAAGAATTTATACTTATTGAACAAAAACAAAATTAAGGAAGAAGTACCTTTATATCACTTTTTTTGTGGTTTAGACGTACGAGTCAATGCACTGACTATCAATTGTGAAACATGTTAATAACAAGTATAGGGAAATTACAAATTTCTTCTTATGTACGCTTATATTTGTCGATATTGA
>SEYY01003181.1:25000-30000 GCA_009176605.1 Armadillidium nasatum | reverse complement strand
ATGATTAATCGGCCGATTGCTTAAATCCTTTACCAGAACAAACCAACCTTTACAAGACTATTTTATAACTGCCAAGTTAATCATCAGATAGCTTCGACACAGTAACAAATAACAATACCAATATAATTCCCAAATTGTTTGTCATTTTGTGCCTGGCTGCTATTATGGCTTTTGCCTTTTTTTTTTTTTTTTTTTTTTTTTTTTTTACTTTATTAAGAAATCATTCATAAATTATGAAACATTAAGCATATTATAATTGACTCATTATTAATACAAATACTACAAATACATACATACAAATTGCATAAAAATACTACTAAATTTTGGCAGTTTTCCTTGTTTTCTGTTTATACTGTTGCCTCTTCAATTCATGTTGTCTTCTATCTAAGCTCTCAAGCTCATCAGTATTTAAAGTTCAATACTCTTAAGTTATAATGCAGAAACATAAGAGTTTCCCCATTTTCAGGACACAGCCTTTTCCTTGTAGGTTCATAGTACTAAAAAGTCTTTCACTCTCAACAGATGATGGTGGTGCGCTTAGATATTTTGAAGCCAAATTGCTCAATATTGGTAAAGTCTCCCGTGTCTTTTTCCACCAAAGTAATGGGTCTTCGCTTCTTTGAAGTATTGGTAGAGTTAAATATTGATCCAGTTCCTTTGCGCATCTACGAGTAACAGATTTACTCCTCTTGAGTTTGGGTTGCACATCTGTTGTACTTGCAACGTCTAAGTCTGAATTTATTTTCATAGGCTTATTTGACTCAAAATCATCTAACAGTTTTGAAAGGGAAACAGTTTTAGGTACACTTTCATAAGTTTCATTATCTTGATCATCATTAGAAGAGCTGTCTCCTGTTTGACTATCAATAGAATTTATCTCAGATTGATGTTCTACAATATCCATAACCCATTTCTTAATAGTGTCTTCTTTAATGTCATCCTTTTGAAATTTCAATTTAAATCTGGGATCGAGAAAAGTAGCCAAGCACAGAAATTTTTCATTTATGTATGATGCAAATCTTTTTTTCAGTTGATGCACTGAATTCTTCAACAGTTGAAATAATTCCACTAAATTCACCAGTATGTTTGGTAGCTTTTAATAGAAATAATCTGAGAGCTAATATTGTAGGAGATTATCATTGATATAGTTGATGTTCTGTTACTTGATTCTTTGCTGATGTCTTCAAATGGACTTAATAACTGGACAACTTTTTCAACAATTGTTCATTGGTAACTTGATAAAGTTGGAATGTCATTGTCAACAGCATACATTATAAGAGCTTTTAGCTGTTCTAAATTTATTTTCAACATATTATATGTTGAATTCCAAGCGAGTAGACACATCTTGAATCAGTTTATGTTTGTCCTTTTAAGCTGCTCCTGGATTTCAGTTAATTTGCTAATCGCTAATGAAGAATGATTAAAGTGTGATACTATTTTTCTGCTATTTGCAATTATATTGCTCACAGCCTTTTGCGAAAATATTGAATCATTTACTGAAAGTTGCAATGTGCGTATGAAACATGATAGTGACTGTACACCACACTCCCTCATACCACCAACCATATTTGCGGCGGAAACTCGTAGTACAAGAAAAATTTTGTTGGAGATCTTATACTCATTCAGAACAATGTGTAGTTGTTCACTTATTAATTCAGCTGTATGTGAACCAGGGAAAGGAACAACTCTAAGCACAGCTCTACATTGTTCAAACTCATCTGAAAGCCAATGGCCATGTCACACTCAGAAATGGAGCATTATTTGTTGAAGCTGTCCAAATGTCTGTGGTCAAAGAAAGACTGCTAATTTCATCGAGCGATGTCTGAATTTTTGCTTTTACTTTCATAAATATATCCGGGATTATTTTGTCTGTGAAATATTTTCTTGATGGAATTCTGTAATTAGGACAGAGTTTTGCAAATAAGCCTTTGGAATCCAATGTCAGATGTTAAAGAATATGGTTGAATATCAACAAGCCATCATGTCTCCTATCAAATAATATATCTCTTGGAACTTGTGATCGCTAATATTCCAAATTTAACTCTTTACTAAAACTGATCGTATAGTTGGTTGAACTGGAGGCTCATAGTTGCTGCACCTTGCTTCTGAAGTATTTGGCTGTGACCAATCATATTGCATTTTCAGCTTATCCACTTCAGCTTTTGCTTCATCTGATTTGAATTTCTTAATGTGGTTCAAACATATTTGTCGTTGTATAACTCTTTTGCAGATTTGCCACCTCTTGATATGGTGGTTTACATAATTTAAAAATACATTTACTGTTTATCCTTAGGATGAACATCAAAATACTTCCAACAATAACTGGTTGACATACTGCTTTCGTTATAAAGTGTAATTAATATTTAATTATTTATATCTATATAATCGAGATTCTAGAATCTAGAGTTATCTTTAAAATTTAAAATTTTTAATTTTTTATATATCTGAAAAGTAAGCAATAAAAATGATTTACATTAATAATAAAAACATGCATAGTTATTAGTAATAAATAATAATGTTGATAACTGCTTTTTCTCAGTATTAATTTAAATTATTAGGTGTAATTGATGAAAGGCCGATTAATCGGTAATCGGTAATCGGCCACTTGGCTTATCGGTGCACCCCTATATATATATATATATATATATATATATATATATATATATATATATATATATATATATATATATATATATATATATATATATATATATATATATATATATATATATATATATATATATATATATACGAAAATGTAAGTCAAATGATCAAAAATATTTGATTTATGTATCTGTAACTGTTACGATAACAATAGGAAACGCCAAGATTATTGATGTAAAGTCAGCATTCCAATAATTGAAAGGGAATCATTCGTTGAACAGAAGGAAAAGAAATGCCAACTAGAACCGATTGATAGGACCGTAACAGGGGCCAGAAGAAGGATGCAAGAAAAATTGGACAGTCAGAGGTTAAATAGCAACCACAAAACTTAGTATGAGAAGAGGTAGTGGTATACCAATAGATGTTAGTGATCCTTCATCCAGCAGAGAAGTAAACTTAGAAATTATGGAAGGAGAAATAATGGAAATAGAAGAAAGTAACGATGATGATTAATTTCAACCTAAATTGTGATCTCAGTGGAAATATACAGAATAGATTTGCATATACAAATTTGTCAATAACTGCTGACAGATATCGTGCAAGTTGTAGAGCTGCTGTTGCTATTGTCAATGCAGCATTGAAAGATATGGGTATTTTAAATGAAAAATAATATGTTGGACAAGAAAAAGTTTGAAAGAGAGAGTCAACGTATGGGTAAAGTTAATGTTCAGAGAATGAAATATGAAAATTCAAAACTGGAAGGCATTGGATTTGATGTTAGAAAAGATAGGACAAAGTCAAAAGAAGAGAATGAAGGCTAACAACATTAAGATCTTGGTAAAGAACCGTGTGATACTTACATCACTCATGGTACTCCGATAATGGAAGGACCCGATTGATCGCAGATGAAATTTTAACTTTCATAATTGATTCAAAAAAGCAAGGAATCCATTAATCCATTGTGATGGTAGCCCAGTTAACACTTGAAGGATAGTTGGAGTACTAACGTTAATAGAAATATATCTGGAGAGACCATTGCAATTAATTTGCCTCTTACATGCTAATGAACTTCCATTCCGACATGTATTTAAGTCAACTGATGTGAAAACAACAGGCCCAAAAACTTCTGAAGGGGTCATTGGAAGGAGAATTCAAGAAGATTCGATTAACTTGGAAATAGTGGAATGAATGTACGTTGAAACCTTCTAGAGGTTCTCGAAAACATTGCACAGCAATTTAGCTTAGACCAAAAATATTTGCATGAATTGTGTATAGGCATAACAGCAGGACATATTTCCTCATCATTAGCAAAGAAATTACCAGGGACCATTCATCATGCCAAGTGGATTACATTAGCAAACAGAATTTTACGGTTATATGTGTCAACAGAGGTTCTAGGCCAAACCCTTTGAAATCTAGTAAACATAATAATGAAGGTTTATGCACCAGGGAGGTTCTGGATAAAATCTCACCCAAAAGCAACAGATGGAGCATCAAATATCTGGTATTTGCTGTCCTTGCGTAACAAAGTAGAAAACAAATGTGCTATCATTATGCAACGGGTTCTCAGAAACAACTATTACTTTGCGAATTCAGAAAACATATTACAAACCATGCTGGCGAATACACAAAGAGAGATTATAGATTTAGTTATCCAACGAGTACTTAAAACAAGTATTAATGCAAGAAATTTTAAACTACCTAAAACAATAAACTTTGATGCAAATGAACATCCGAATATGATTGACTGAAGCAAAGAAAAAGACACATAGCCACACCTTCTAAAGGATATCGAAGATGACGATCTTCTGAAACTGAAATAGGAACCCCTTATTAACATTTTTTTTCATGTCTCAGTCAGGGAGTAGAACCCGTGCTGTACATTTAGTAACGCAAATGTCAGAGGGCAGAATTGGATACGAAAGTAGGCATGCTTATAGTTTGGAATGTATTAGTCGCGAAAAACACTTCCTGAATTCAATTGAAAACGACTGAGGTCTCAGATATATATATATATATATATATATATATATATATATATATATATATATATATATATATATATATATATATATATATATATATATATATATATATATATATATATATATATATATATATATATATATATATATATATATATATATATATATATATAAAATAAAATTACATTCATCAAACCTTTTTCTAACACAAAAATTATGATATATGGCAAGGGGTGGAGTGTGTGCGAGTGGTAGAAGGGATCCCACACACCTGAAATCTTGCATACACCTTTAGAATATTATTCTGACGTATGTGCATAGTGTGGAATTCAATTCCAAATTTTTGACCCACCTTAATATATATGCCTAATCTTACCATGCACTCTACTGGTAAAGTCTGGAACACACTCC
>SEYY01003181.1:0-7500 GCA_009176605.1 Armadillidium nasatum | reverse complement strand
TATTCTTATTTTATTTTATTTTTTAGATTATTATTATTATTATTATTATTATTATTATTATTATTATTATTATTATTATTATTATTATTATTATTATTATTATTATTATTATTATTATTATTATTATTATTATTATTATTATGAAAAAGAGGAGGTGGAGTTTAAGTTCTAATTAAAAAGAGCCTTAAAAAACAAAAGAAATATTCTCAGTCATTGACTCTAATACTGAGGCACTTGTTATGACTTTTAACGAGTCCAAAACAATCAACTTGGAAGTTAGGCCTATATCGACCGTCACAAGGGGGGCAGACGTAAGTTTATATCAGCACTTGATAATGTTTGTAACTCTACATTAAAGAACATAGTCTCTCATAGTGACTTCAATATTGATTTCTCTGGCAGTACTAACTCTTGTGGTAAAAAGGTGCTAATTGACACTATAACATCAAACGGTTTTGTGAATTTCATTACAAGCATCACAAGGACAAATGAGAACAAAAACTCTTCTATAATTGACTACTGGTCGTTAAATAATCGTTAAATAATTCAAAATCCTACACATTATGTATTGACATTTCTGACCACTACCTTGCGTCTTAATCCTTGAATCACGGACTGTTCTACAAGAGCAGAAGGTGGTGGAATACAGGCATGTCTTGGAAGATGTTGATGATATCTTTTGTCCCTTTCCTTCCATTGATTCAGCTAACAGTTTTCTAACTTACATTAACACCCTTCATCCCAATATTCAGTACACAATCGAATTAGAACAACATAACACTCTCTTCTTTCTTGAGGTCTCTGTGACCAAAACATCTCCCTCCTTTCTTACTTCTGTCTTCCATGAACCCTCCTTTCCGTCCTATATTACTAATTTCTATAGTGCTTCCTCCCTCAACTATAAGATAAACACTATCTTAGCATTCACATTCATACACAGGGCCTGTCACCTCTCTTTCACATATTTCAGTCTGTATACTGAATTAAACTTCCTCCACAATCTCTTTAAGTTACATAACTTTCCCCCAACTTGATCTCTAAACATACCTTCAATTTTCTATCTACGAAATATCATCCGCCCTTTCCACTTTCTACAGTTCCTAAAAATACCATTTATTTTAAATTTTATTATATCTTAATCAGTCTACCATTTCTCTCACCTTCAAATTACGGAAGAAACTTTCCTCACCTTGACCTTCGCTATACTTACAACACTTCTTTTAAAATCTCTTCCTTTTTCATTATAAATCTTCTCTTCCCTTTCCTCTTAGATTTTCGGTTGTGTACAAATATTCTTGTCCCTCCTACATTGGATCCACAACCAGGTTTCTAAGAACTCTCATTTATGAACATCAAGGTCTTTCCCATCGCACTTCTCTTCCCATTTCGTCACCTTCCCATTCCAATATACGCTCCCAGGCTAATCTTTGTCTGCACATTTCCTCTTCCTCACCATTTTTCTATCCTAGACTCTCCTACTGATTCCATCTCTCTCAATATTTTGGAGTCTATTTACGTTTCTAAGTACAAACCACACCTCAAGCAGAATTAACAGGCTTATTCTCCCCATATTCTTTAAACTGTTCATTCACACTCCATTTGCTTTTCTTTCAATGTCTCCTTTTCTTGTCACTTGGTTGGGTTTTTGTCACTCTCTCTCCCACCACTCCTTCTCATATGATTCCCACTTTGTGACAGTGAGATACTTGGCTTAGTCTCATTCTTCATTTGCATTCTTCATTTGCATTACTATATATATATATATATATATATATATATATATATATATATATATATATATATATATATATAATATATATATATATATATATATATATATATATATATATATATATATATATATATATATATATATAATATATATATATATATATATATATATATATATATATATATATATATATATATATATATTATATATATATATATATAATATATATATATATATATATATATATATATATATATATATAATTATATATATATATATATATATATATATATATATATATATATATATATATATATATATATATATATATATATATTTACTGTACTATATACATCGTATAACTACTACTAAATATCATGAGCCAGCATTTATTAGTATAATAATTAAAACTGTCGTTATAATTGTGTAATTTTTCACACGCAAAATCACGTGACTTGTTTATAATAGGCCGAAAAGCTGTCATCGAGAGGCAGGAAATATCTTCTTCTTTTTGATTAATTATAGGGGAAGAAAATTTGTTTTACTTTTAAAAGGTATTTTTAAAAAGTATTTTTTTTTTTTAAAACAAAAAACAGTTAAAAAGTATAGTAATTTACATTAATTAACTTACTCATGTAAATGTAAATATATATAATATATATATATTTATATATATATATATATATAATATATATATATATATATATATATATATATATATATATATATATATATATATATATATATAATATTATATATTAGGGTGGCCCTTAATTTTTGACTTTTTGAATTTTTTTTGCTCCAACCCCAAACTTTTTCCATTATGTATAAAACTAACATATATAAAATATTAGCTCAATTGATCAACATTAAGGTACCCCCCCCCCTGCAGCCCAATGTGAACTTCACAGGAGATAAAGTAAGGTGGACCCCAAGGGCCTTAAAGTTTGAAAATTAGCACATTTTTTCTTTTGTTTTACATGTATTTGGTTTAAAAAAAAAAAAATCAAAATAGCAAAATATTAATAATTAATTTAGACTTTTCATAACTTTTGAACTTTCGTAAATAAAATTTCATTAACAGTTAGCTGTTAACTATAACATGGAACATCAATATCAAGCTCTGGGGACAACAGCATGCCTGAAGAACTCTTTGCTGAGTGAACCGTCAGGAGCTGGTCTCTAGAGTAGAAAACCAAAAAGCTTCAATACTTTTAATGGCTTGATAACGACAGAAAGAAGAGAATGTCTAGCCCTGACTTTATTTGGTGAAGCAGATCTCTGTCAATTTTTCCTTAAAATACAACACATCATTTCCATTCTCTGAACGTTGGTAAATAAGGCTCCTCTCTATCTAATGAAAAATATCTTGAGGCACAAACAGGCAAGACTGGCAACAGGAACCAAACTTTGAAAATTTAAATGCTTTTGAAGGAAAATCAGCGCACTGTGTTTGTTAATAAATGTAACTAAATTTTATTATGAACTTTTAACTCGCCATATTAATATAGTGTTAAAATAGAATTATGAACGGATAGCTGTTTCATTTGCAAAATATGTAAACAGAGCATTTTTTTGTATTTTCAAGAGAAATGGTATAGCAAATCGGATGCAGAACTTAATAAAAATATATGCAGGAAAGAGAATAATGGTAAGAATGCAGTCAGAAGGTTGTAAAGAGAAAGAAAGACTGTGTACAGAGGCGTGTCGCCCGAGTCTTTCTCAGTGGAGGAGGTATGCGACCGGTGAGTTTAGAAGAGCAGTGTTTTTTGTAATAGTGATTTTACCAAGAAAATGACTCAGCATTTTGAATGGCAGAGAGACTGGAGAGAGTGCGTGAGAGTAGGTAAGTAAATTAGGTGAAAAACCTTCGATTCCTTCATTTAAAGAAGGGTTGTGTGAGTGGAAGTACAATACATCAAATACAAGGACAAATAATGCCCCTATATTGAGAAAACTACCAGGACAATGGGAAAAATTCTGAAGAAGCTTCAAAACACTTAGAAACTTTTTTTCAATGGAAAAGATACTGTGATCTTCAAGAAAGATCCCGAAAAAATGAAAATACCAAGAATATTAAGAAACAGACAAGGTTTAAGTTTTGTATTTTCACGGGTGTTATAGTTGTGTGAAGATTGTGTCGAGTAAATAGACGAAAAAAATTGAGGCAATGAAAACAAATATGTTTTGTCTACGTTGATAAGGAATGTGAAAATGTTCCGAGGACAGTTGCTCGAAGATTGTCCTCTTAGTAGCTGTTATTTGAGGACGTCTTTCAAAATGAAAGGAATCATGAAGGATGGGATCGCCAGCGTAAGGGTAGATAATTGATAAAGTGACAGAGAGAAGGTTATTAACAAATAGTAGAAAATGAATTGAGGGTAGAAAAGAATCCTGAGGAACACAAATACTAGTATTTTTAAAAGATGAACATTGATTGTCTAGAACTGCTGCTATAGGACTCCTCGGAAAGTAAATTAAAAAGAAGGATAGATTTTGAAAGGAAAAAGTTAGAAAATAAAAGTATTAAGGGAAACTCTTTCGAAGGATTTCGATATGTCTAGCGCTATAGCAAAAGATTCAACGAAATATCAAAGAGCGTAGAACAGAAAATCAAATAGAAGGACAGAAAATCACCAGCAGAGGAATTTTGGGAAAATCATATTGGCTACCAGATAGAAATAAGATTATAAGAGCTGAGAGGTTTCCAAATCTTCCCGTTAAGAATAGACTTGAAAACTTTAGAAAGGACAAGTAATGAAGCGGTAGGACGATAGTTATAGGGTTGAGAGGGGTCCACCTTTTTCGGCACAGCTGAGTGAGTGCGCTATTCCAGCAGGAAGAAAAGGTTGAAGTTGAATGGTAGAGACGACAGAATTTAATAAAACAAGATGCAAACTCAGAATTCAAATTTTAAGAGCCACAGAGAGAGGAGAAATAATATTTTTAGAAGAAGATTACAATTTTAAGCATTAATTATTTAGAGAGAGATTTGAAAATGGAGAAATAATCTCTAGAATAGTCAATGGTAGAATTAGAGCAAAGGTTGAGGGAAGAGTTCGTTTTTGACTAAAGGTAAATCAGCATCTGTGCCGTCGGAAGATACTAGAGAGAGGGAAAGAGGAATAAATAAAGTTAGAATTGACAGTTTTTTGCAACCGTACAATTCCCTACCGAACGCAAATTTCGTACGTGAGCACAGACCTGGGCTTTAAAGTAATTGAGAATAAATGCAGTCACCCCTGATATGAGATCAGTACTATATACAAGGGCGGATGAAGCCCTTGTATAATTGGAGTAGCTGCCAAGATGTAAAAAATTCTTGCAGCCTAAACAGAACTCCTAACTCCTTTGAGGCAGCCCTAGCAACCAGTATGCAAATGTGAGGTTTGCAAGATATTTTTTTATGTCAAGGCCAAGGAGGTTTATATTGTCAACAGGAGAGGCGGGAAAACCATCGAAAGAAATAAAAAAGTTAGGAGGTGTCTTTGAGATTGAGATTTCAAGAAGTTTAATTTTTAAAGAGTTGAATTTCACAAGGTGGAGACGAGATCACTGTGAAATTCCATTCAGATCAGCAAGAATGGAACCGGAAAGATGAAGACGAGAGGCAACTCTAGATGAAAAAAGAGGGAGCAGATTTGAAATAAGTAGAAGAATGGAGTGTCAAGTCATCGGCATATGAAGGGGTAGAGTTAGATGAGCAGCTGAAAAGATTATTAATGAAAAGTAGGAAGAGAGTAGGAGACAAGACAGAACACTGAGGAACACCCATCAGAAGAAGTCGCCCCATTATAACAACAGTCGAAATGGAACGGTTAAAAAGAAAGCTAGACATAAGTAAGCAAAGAGAAGGAAGGGAGCTTGGAAAGTAGTGACGCATGCCATATCCAATCAAATGCCATAGATATCTCAAGCACCACCACACAAGTCAAAAACCATGCTGATAATTACAAAGAAAGGAATGGGATTCCAGATCATCTAAAAAATGAGAGTTGAAAGGGTTTCAAAAATCTTGAACTGAATACAAATGAGAGCTATATGACGATAGTTAGAAGGATCTGAGCGGCTACCTTTCTTCGGAATAGGTTGGACTTTTGCGCGCTTCCAGCACTAGCATTGATGCATAGAGGGAAAAGTTGAACGAGGTACGGAGACAGCTCAGAAGCACACTTCCTTAAAACTCGGGGAGGAATGCCATCCGGGCAGCTTACCTTCCTAACGTTCATAGATTTTAGTAGCATATACACCTGATCAAATGTGATCACAGGTAAAGTCATGGGACATCTGAGAGGAGAAGAAATAGGAGAAGGATTACCGGAGTTGTTCAGTGTTGAATTAGAGGAGAACAGGAGGCCGAAGAGATTAGCGTTTTCATTTGGGGTTTTAGCAACAGAGCCATCAGGGTAAATATGAGAAGGAATTTAATAAAATTATAATATATATATATATATATATATATATATATATATATATATATATATATATAAAAAATATTTTCTCATAATTTATCCAAAAATTATCACAAATGGAAAAATTAATAACTCAAATTTATACATCGCATTTAATAATTGAGGATGCGGATGCGGATATTGTCAAATCATGAACTGCGGATACGGATGTGGATGCGGGTGCTGATGTCACATAAATCCTCTAATAAATATATAATATATTATATATATATTATATATAATATATATAATATATATTATATATATATATATATATATATATATTATATATATTATATTAATATATATATATTATATATTAAATATTATATATAATATATATTATATAATCGTCAAATGGATTGATAATTATCCAAATGATGAATGAAACCCAATCATTGTTGGTTGTGAGGGAGGGTTGATAATTGTGTTTTATTATAAGATGTAATTTTATGCAATATATTTATATATTATATATATTATAATATTATATATAAATATATATATAAAAAAATAAAAATATATAATAAAAATATATATATAATATATATATATTATATATTATATATTATTATATATATATTAGATATATATATAATATTTTTTTTTTTTTTTTTTTTTTTTTTTTCCTCTTCTCTCTCTCTCTCTATCTCTCTCTCTCTCTCTCTCTCTCTCTCTCTCTCCCTCTCAACTTTACCGTTTCACCCCATGGTTCAGTTATTTCTCCTGCTGATAATATAAACATCTTATGCTTCGATCTAGAAATTATCTTTGATATCTTGTATCGCAATGGCAACTATATAGGTTATCTTAAGGGAAGTTGGACATTTTATTAAGGCCTCGATATTTTCCCCTCACAAATACTACCTTAAGGGTAATGCTCACATATTTAATGAAGGCTTTAGTTAAACTCTCCACCTCTTTGATAAGGTTAAATCGAAGACTTAAAAAATAAACTCTTCTATTCTTTATAACTTCCAATGAATCTTTATCAATATTTTTGCATCTTACATTGAAGCTTTATTTCTTTTTCTATATGTACTAAAACTGTAGGTGTTCTGTTGAACTGACCACTTTCATTCCATTTATTTTGGCATGTCTTTGCATCACAATGGGTCGGTATCTTTATATAAATTGCGAGTGGAAACTTGTAACACCAGATTAGATCGATTTAGTACCTCTGTAATTCGACCCAACATTTGTATTTAATACTCTTCCTTAACCTACATCATTTTAGTCCTGCTTTGTGACCATCTAGGTAGCTTCCCTTCGGTATGATGTGACCTTTTGAGGTCATACACTCCTAAAAAAAAAAGT
>SEYY01003180.1:10000-15000 GCA_009176605.1 Armadillidium nasatum | reverse complement strand
TAATTAGTATTTGATAATTATGCAAACAAACCATCGAATTTTATTAAATACGCTTTGCTGAGCAAACATATTTAAAGAACCTAGATCGGGAAATGCACAGTTGAAGAATATAGCCCAGACACTCCCCAGTGTTGAGGTGGGTACAAAACATATCGAAACCCGTTTATTTTAATATTTATTTCTTGCATAACCAGGTATTTCAACATCACAGTACAAAATCATAATAGGCGTTCAAAATGTAACCATCGATCACGATACATGCTCCTACACATCTCGTCATGGAATACGTTCAATACGGTCCAATGAGACACACCGTGGAGATAGGCAAGAGTTCTGAAACTGATCCGTCGATTCCTTGCAATGTCCCGGAGAATAGCGTTCTCCTTCTCAGATATGGAAATAACAAGGGCAGCCCACGGTGGTATCAGGTGTCCATTTTCTCGCGCCCTCAGAAAGGTGACGGTGAAGGTCGTGTGATGGGGTTATCATCTATTAGGATACGTGGCCTGATACAATCTTGCTGCCTCACGACCGTTTCCGTTCGTTCGCCCATGCGTAAATAACATGTATGTCTGTTGACGATATGAATAACGTACCATTATCACTCATTCAACTCGAGTGTTCTGTAATACGTACACTTTGTACTCGCTTGTTCCATTACTGCTGGGGAAGATATCTCCGTATCTGCCTTTGCCAGGCGTTCTACAGTATTTTCAAACATATCATCATAAAATTACAGCTGTTAATTAGTGGACATCGGATTTACAAAGACGTACAGTTGCCGTACGTTCGACCCATCCACCAGTTGCCTCATACTATTTATACCTCCACTGGTGGATATCTGTGTTACCTCCTTATCCGTGCTTTTACCAACCTCGGTTTAAACATAATTTGCCTAGCAAAGCGTATTTAATAAGATCCCAAGATTTATCGTTATCCACCCTGTTATAAAACAAAGAAGCGAGACCTTTATTCCTACTCAAATAATAATAATAATAATAATAATAATAATAATAATAATAATAATAATAATAATAATAAATAATAATAATAATAATAATAATAATAATAATAATAATAATAATAATAATAATAATAATAATAATAACTATGTGACAAAGTCAAATTTTATTAAAGGAACAGCTATCTTTCTACAGAAATAATCCTTTTTCTTTTATGCAAGATTTTTGCTATCGGTACCGGTCGTTTTTTACCGATACCAATACTTAAAAAATTTTTATAAACCAATACTTGATACCATAATATTTTTCCCATACAGATATCGATACTGGACTCCATCCCAAATATATATATATATATATATACTATATATATATATATATATATATATTATATATATATATATATATATATATATATATATATATATATATATATATATATATATATATATATATATATATATATATATATTATATATATATATATATATATATATAATTATATATTAATTAAAAATAAATAATAATAATAATAATAATAATAATAATAATAATAATAATAATAATAATAATAATGAAAAATAATAAAAATAATAATTCACAATTCACAAATTTTATTCAGATAGTGAACATCTACAAGTTTTTTAATTTACAGTAGGTCCTATTCTACTAAATTGAATAATAATAATAATAATAATAATAATAATAATAATAATAATAATAATAATAATAATAATAATAATAATAATAATAATAATAATAATAATAATAATAATAATAATAACATTGCAGCTGTCCAGTCCTCTGAAAAGGGGCTGCCAGGGGAAAACACTGTGGTATCCTTTAATACATATATAATATTTTAATTCATTTAAAAATCAGTAAGTGATAATAAGTTACTACTAAAGTAATAATACAATTGTAATATTACTGATAGTGCATTATTATAAAATAACCACTGCTTTAATTATAATATTTTCAACAATAATAATGCTAATAATAATAATAATACAATAACATTTACACTAACAATAATAATAATAATAATGATATTACTACAAATGATAATAATAATAACAATAATAATAATAATATTTTAATAACGATAAAAATAATCTTAAAAACATTAATTATAAAAACAATGACGATGTCGACAATGGTAATATTAAAAATAATAACAATTATTATTATTCTCACCATCATCATTATTCAGATTATACATATTAATAGTTATGATAATAATAATTACATATTGATTAAGAATTCTAAAATATGAATAATAGTAGTAATAGTGAAATTCCACATCACACCACTGAGTTTATTGATATTAATAATGCTTAAAATAATAATAATAATAATAATGTAACAGGAATAATACTAATTAAAAGTAATAATAATAATCCCAATAATAGAAGATAAATAATTTTAGTGAATGCTGAAGAATATCTGAATTTAATGATAATGATAATGATAATGATAATGATAATGAATAATGATAATAATAATAATAATAATAATAATAATAATAATAATAATAATAATAATAATAATAATAATAATAATAATAAAATAAGGTAGGTGAGTTTACTTCTTTTCGGTCTTCATGGGAAGGAGAACTCCCATGATATTTGAAGAGTGCCTCCTTGAGCGATGGTAACACCAGATTGGAGCTTGTTTAATATATATATATATATATATATATATATATATATATATATATATATATATATATATATATATATATATATAATATATATATATATATATATATATATTATATATATATATATATATATATATATATATATATATATATTATATAATTTTTTCATTTTATTATTATTATTATTATTTTATTATTATTATTATATTATTATTATTATTATTTTCATTATTGCACTAAGAGTAAATAGAGAATATTTTAAAGAATCCCGTTCGTTTTGACACTTATGAAGAAATAAAATGTTTGTTGAATGAGTTTCCACTTCGCATAGAAAAAGAAATCTCTTTCCATTCAAAAAAGTATAAAAAAAATAAATAAATAAATAAAATAAATAATAAATAAAATAATAAAATAATATATATATATATATATATATATATATATATATATATATATATATATATATATATATATATATATATATATATATATATATATATATATATATATATATATATAATATATATATATATATATATATATATATATATATATATATATATATATATATATATATATATATATTATATATATATATATATATATATATATATATATATATATATATATATTACAGATCCAGTGGACCCAAGTAAATTATTGGTTGTAACTATGTATATCTTGAGCAAATTCATAAGCAATAAGTTATTATTAGAATCAATGTGCAATTTAATTGTACGAGTATGTGTTGATCGGACTACTCTTAATAACTCACTGATCAATTTCGCTGTCTTGCACCGTAGAAGGTACAATGAGGAATGTTGTTTTGAATCAATTATTAGGAAAACATTTTTTTTTTAAAGATCGCAAAGTTTTGGTCCTTAAATTAAAACAGTTTTAACCTGAAATTCAACAAGGTGATGAATTTTTCACCACCTTTACTCCCAGATACAAATATGTCTTAAAAGATAGCAAAGTTTTAGTAGCCTTTTGATCGAAACTATATTAACCTAAAAGTAAACTAAAGCCCATGAAACAGGTTAGTGACTTTCTCACTGTCATTATTCTCAGATGAAAACATTTTTATTAAGATTGTAAAGTTTTAGCCCTTGATCGAAACTATTTTAACCTGAAATCAAACTAAAGACCAACAGTATTTTCAGATACAAACATTTCTTTATAAGATCGCAAAGTTTCAATTGATTGAAGCAGTATTAACCCGAAACCCAACAAGGTGATGAATTTTTCACCACCATTACAACCAAATACAAAAATATCTTATAAGATCTCAAAGGTTTAGCCCTTGATCGAAACTATATTAACCTAAAACAGAACTAAAGCCTGTAAAAAAGCCCAACAGGCTAGTGGCTTCCTCTCAATCAATAGTCTCAAATGCAAACATTTTTTTAAAGATTATAAAGTTTTAACTTTTGATCAAAAGTATTTTAATCTGAAACCGACCTAAAATCAAACAGTTTTACGACTCTTTCACCATCAATGCCCCGATAAAATTCAACAAGTTTCCAGACAAAAACCTCGCCAGGTAATACAGAAAAAGTAATTAATTTTTTAAAAATATGACAGAGAGGCAATTTCTTTAAAAGTATGACGCAATGGCAATTAATTCCTAACCTCGTTTCTATCTTTTTTTTTTTTTTTTTAATTAAATTTTTAATTTCTTCATAAGTTATTAAACTCTTTCCACATTTATTAAAACGAGTATTTTATTTTTTAATTTCATTTTTTATTTTGAAAAAAAAAAAAAAAAAAAAAAAAAAAAAAAAAAAAAAAAAAAAAAAAAAAAAAAATAATAAATGAAAATAAATAATATATAATATATATATAATATATATATATATATATATATAATATATATATATATATATTATATATATATATATATATATATATATATATATATATATATATATATATATATATATATATTATATATATATATATATATATATATATATATATATATATATATATATATATATATATATATATATATATATATATATATATTATATATATATGAAAATTAGTTAAATAAATTTAATTAATACAAACAAGTGTAAGTGACTTTTTTGTGTGTTTGTATGTAGTTCTCTTCGCAAGATAGTATTGAGAGAGAGAGAGAGAGAGAGAGAGAGAGAGAGAGAGAGAGAGAGAGAGAGAGAGAGAGAGAGAGAGAGAGAGAGAGAGAGAGAGAGAGAGAGAGAGAGAGAGAGAGAGAGTTTTCAACGTATGGAAAATTGGCCTTTCTTGGAATCATTTCAATGCCGAAAATTGGAAGGTGGTGGAAAAAGCTTAGTCAGGAATTACCATCTTTCCCCTTCTGGCCAACAAAGCATTCCAACATCTCTTGTCCA
>SEYY01003180.1:2500-5000 GCA_009176605.1 Armadillidium nasatum | reverse complement strand
CGTTCCGTATGTGTTTCAAAATGTCTTTTAAATTACTGAATCATTTTATTATACTTTAAAATTCGTGAAATCCAAACACCGATCAGTATTAACTAACCAGCATCTCAAATAATTACTGAGAAGTGCTGTCACCAATTATTCACCAAATTTTAAAGAATTATCAAGAGAAGTAAAATAAATGTTTAATTTTTAATATTTAAATTCAAAACACATATTTTTTTACTTTCATTTATATGTTTTCAATAAATATAATTTCTGTAAAAAATTTTTTAATACCTTTTTTTGCATACCTTTTTAAATACGTATTTAATTGCGGCTCGCGAAAAATTTCAAATTTTGAAAAATGGCTCGGACTATCAAGGAGCTTGGCCACCCCTGAATATAATATATAATATATATCTATATATATATATATATATATATATATATATATATATATATATATATATATATAAATATATATAAATATATATATATATATATATATATATATATATATATATATATATATATATATATATATATATATATATTATATATATATATATATATATATATATATATATATATATATATATATATATATATATATATATATATATATATATATATATATATATATATATATATATATATATATAATATATATATATATATATATATATATATATATATATATATATATATATATATAGTATATATTATATATATATATATATAATATATATAAGGCACTACCACCATTTGTGAGAAGTCATAAGAACTACAACCTCGTACATTAATAAGAGCGCGCGCATTTTCGATTAGAGTCATTTCGGTTAACTTACTCTCACAAGATTATGTGTGTGTGCACGTGTGTGTGTGCAATTTTTACGACAGGAAAGTTTGCTTTTTCGTGCCTTCCACTTTATTATAAATGGATATTAGAAAATTTTTTCGTAAGTAGTGACGTTTAATTTTATTACATACTTTTATTTCATCTTGCAACGTTCGTATCGTCACACCAACATTGGGTAAAAATATTTTATATTTTGCTGTGAATTTAAAACGAAGAAAAGTACTAGCAGCAGCAGCGATGTGGACAATGAAGTACAACCACCCCCTGGTTTAGAAACTGTGACTGCGAGAATTTCTTCTACGGTTCACACCATGGTGCCAGACAGTGAAAGTGAAACTGAAGAAGATGGTTGTCATGATGATGATATTGGAAAATTCGTCGGCCTGGCACATGAACATACACAGGGACACTAGGCTGCTATTGGATCTGCAAAATCATTCATCGAGGCCGTTGAATTGGACATCCATCTTCACCAGTCTTCTCAAAAATTAATAGGAAAAAAGTACTATCTTCAGTTGTTTCCTGCGTCATTTTTCCGCCAGGAGGCAAAAATCTGGATGAAGGCGTACTTATAGACATGCTGTTTACGCACCGAAGCAGGTGATTCAGAATTAAAACACCATTTTGAGCATGAGCCAAAAAACGCGTCATACCTATCACTTACCATACAAAATGAAATAATTGATCTATGTGGCGCTACAATCAGGGAACAAATCGTCACAAGGGTTAAAGAAACTTGCGCTTACAGCATTCTGGTTGATGTAACCGCGGATATTTCTGGCAAAGAACAGCTCTCTATTGGATTACGTTTCTTCGACGAAAAGACCAACGAAATCAAAGAATTTTTAGGCTTTGTAGAGCTTGAAGGACTCAACGCCATAAATATTACCGTGTTTATAAGGATCACTTCGTTGATATTGTTGGTGCATTAGAGAAACGTTAGCTGAAGAGAGAAATGCAGCAACAAGAAGAAATTCATATCAAATGCATCCAGCGGTGTGTAGCAGTTCTTCATTTGTTGTATCAGTAGCATCAATTGCTAAGTATTCCGCCATACTGGAACCCATAGCAAATGCGCTTCAGTTGAAGACACTTGACATAGCCATATATATTATATATATATATATATATATATATATATATATATATATATATATATATATATATATATATATATATATATATATATTATATATATATATATATATATATATATATATATAGTAGAACATTCAAACAATTATTGACATGCTAAGAGATCATCGGTAAGATGCTGAGAAAGCCACAGCTGACGTTTTGAAAGCATGAGGCAACATTGCAAAGCATTTGAATGTTGATATAACCACCACTCGTGTTGCTGACCGATAAAAGCATATATGCGAAGCAACCCTCCAGCCGAAAATTCATTCGAATTTTGGAGGTCCCAAATAGTTCCTTACTTGTATTTCATCATATCATCTTTAGAAGTATCATCAACTTTTCTGCAGAGAAATCACCTGCATTTTCATTGACACATTTACACCCGAGTAACACGAAAGATGTTACATTGAGGGAATGGAATGAAAGCACTTCATCTTGTGAAACTTCTTACAATTTGCAAAGCATCTAAGGAGAAAAGGAACTATAGTTCTGAATGTGGAATGAGGTACAGGAAGCTCCAAA
>SEYY01003179.1:0-17382 GCA_009176605.1 Armadillidium nasatum | reverse complement strand
GTACGAAAACACTGTTGGAGAAAGAAGGTCCCATAAATAAACATATTCGGGAAATGCATGATTGAAGTAATACATAAGGCAAAAACGTGTTACATCCGTTGTAACAAAAATAGAAAAACAACATCAATGTTGCAATAATATTTATTAACATATAAGGAAGGTGGTGGGTACACATCATAGTCCCACTCGAAGGATGTGTTCAAAATCAGACCCATTTGCAGCAATGCAAACTTCTACAAACTTGAAAAAGAAAAGACGCAGTCTGTGAATGGTACATTGGCAATGCGTACGAATGTTGTTGCACCGATCGACGATACGTTGCTGAAGAGTATTAACATCCGGAACAGGGTCTCTGCACACGAGGGCATTCAGTGTACCCACAAAGAATAATCCAATAGGTTGAGGCCGGGGGACCATAGCGGTCATACCACAGGTGTCCCGCTTCCAATCCAGCGATTTTGATATGCAATGTCGAGATACTAGCGAACTGGTCTCGAAAAGTGGGCTGAAGCTTCATCATGCATGCACCAATATCACGACGTACTGCCAGAGTGATGTTCTCAAGGTGTGCCGGCAATTAACTCCGGAAGGACCGTAAGTAGGAGTGGCAGTTCCGGCGTTCCAGTAGACATACAGACTGGTTAAATTGTCGCCAATTATACCAGACCACTCATTAACTCAGAATTAGTTCTGGTGCATGCATGAGTAAATTAAATGGGGATTGTAGTGCTCCCGAATGTGGATGTTGTGGAAAATCTTTATGCCGTCCCTGTCCAATGACGCTTCATCTGTGAAGAGAATCAACGACGCTATGTTGTTTAGACGATGTTGCTGGAACTATCGATGAAACTGCATTCTAGGAGGATAACAGACGAGAGTTAGACACTGGACACATTGGTAGTGATAAGGGGGCAAACTCTCATCACGCAGAACGTTCGGGAACGGATTCTGCGATCCCTTCCAACGTCCCGAATAATCGCGTACTCTCTCTCTCTCTCTCTCTCAGATGTACGTACAGCGTTGAGAGGTCCCAAATCAGGATTCGGTGCTTGCAGTTGTCCCGTTTCACATAATCTCCGAAAGACTCGCAAAGGTCGTGCGCAATGGGGTTGTCACCTATTGGGATACGTCTGTCAATACAATATTGCTGCTGCACAACCATTCCCGTTTGCTCGTTCGTTCGTTCATACGAGATCAAGTCAACCTATTCTTGCACAGTGTAGCTTACCATCGTCACAGACCGCATGTTCCTGTCCTTTCGAATTCAAAACTGTCGTGAGTATGCTCGTTACGAACATTCCAGACAACGGGGTTACCTCCATGTCACCATGTTGCTAAGCCCTCTATAGTGGTGTCAAACAATCTAGTGTTCTATATATGTTCCTCACCAATGCACATGCGCAACCTTGTGTGTACGGGTTCGGACAACATTCCAACAATTGTACCGTATCGTATTCTTCCGCTGGCTGTTATGTGACCTACCACCTCTATCGTGCATTTCTACATGATGTATATTTAAAGAATGTTTCCCTCAACTGTGTTTTACTACGAATATATATATATATATATATATATATATATATATATATATATATATATATATATATATATATATATATATATAATATATATATATATATATATATATATATATATATATATATATATATTTAGTACCTTTCTAGATAGCAAGGAAACTTTAGTTCTATTTTTATACTAAAAGACAGTGATAAATAATTCCAAATTTTTATATTAGAAGTCAGTAAGAACATTATATAAGTAATGCTATTTTTTAACGATAAATCTCTACACTTTCAATGATCATTTATGGGAATAATGGAAAACTACAGCTATAGTTATAAACTAGTACTATTAAATAGTTTAAAAATTGTAACGAGCTAGTGCAAGTTTTTGTTTATCGAGGGTATGAGCTAATCCTCTTTTAAAGACATTTTGTTACTTTGATGCATACAAATAAACAAGTTCTATGAGCCACATTCTTTGTACGTTACTAAAAGTCATTGATTGGGCCATAAAAGGTCCATAATGCCAACTTAACTTCTCAACTGTAAAAATATTTGATTGTTATATAATGACGGATATATTTTGAAAAATCTTTTCAGCCTTCACTAAAAATTTTTTACTTTTTTTTTTACTTAATACTTTCAATATTTCAAAGCCACTTTAATATTTATTGTCCCTATTTGAATATAGCAATTTATATTCTTCGCCTGATCTTCCCTCATGACTTTCTAACTACAGAATGTTGCTACTTTTAATACTAAAATTCAAAATTGCTTTTCTGAAAAATAACCATAAGACTTACCAATTCTGAGAAATAGGAGAGTACTAAACTGGCATAAAGCAACAGGGGTAAAGACACCTCCGAAAGTACCAAGGGTTCGAACCTTGTCTTTTTGATCACTTCGTTTTGGAGATTGCAGAGATTCTTCATCTGTATGTACATGTTTTGTAAAGCTGTTGTACGCCTTTTTCTTTTCATTGATCAAAAGGGCGCTCTCCTGTAACAAAATAGAAAGAGAGTTAGAGACTAAACTTAAAGTTCATTGTTAGCAAAAAAAAAAAAAGATGCCCTGTTACCTCCTACAAGGAACTGAAGTTTGAGATTGAGGTAACAAATAATCGATATGTATTACATACAATTCAAAGGGCATCGATATTTTGGATCACGGAGGGCTGTGGAGTCGGAATATGAGTACGAATCGAACCTGGTAAAATGAATTTTTACAGACTCCCAACTTTTCGGATAATTATTTTTTCTATTAAGATATATTTGAACAAGCTAAAATCTTGCAACTACTTACCAAATTGAAAAGTGCTAACATACAAATTATTTTGAACTTTTAAACGTATTTCCCTTTTGTACATGTAAAGTACAATATCCAAAGCTTTTCATTAATTGAATTACTTGTGATATTTTCTATTGGAAAAAAGTTTGAAATTATTTTGTGCCTCTGGTTGAAATTTGAGTATCTGAGATTTTTTTTTATTAAATTATTCTTCGGTACATCGTCAAAAGCTTTGCAGATGTTCGTTGGTATCAGGACTGTGAAAAGCGATGTAAATTTGACACAACATTTTACAGTATCTTAATTTTAATGTCTTCTCTTCAACAGTTCCATCCTACACTAAGAGTATCTTCTGGCAATTAAATCGGGCTGACTGAAGGAGAGAGAGTCTCTTCTACACATATCCCTCGAGTAATTAATTTGTCTCTTGAGACTCTTGGGCTGTTGCTAATAAAGTGGGGAAACTGTAATTGCTGACGGGATAAACAGTTCATTCTTTCGTCTAAATCTCTCTTACTCCTCAATATCCATGGTTCGAACGTGCTTTCTCTCTCCTATCACTCGAGCTAATTTTTATTCAGTTTGGAATCGTTGCAAAGATTTTAATCGACGAGCAAGACGGACGTTTAATTACTAATCGAAAGTATGTTAACACCCTTGGTTTCACCTACCGACAAATCTTTAAAGGTTCTTTCAAAAAAATATATCAACTGAAAATCTGAGCCTTCCTCTCTTATTTGCTCTGAGGTGATGGTTCTCTTGCTAATTCTTCAACTCTGTGACCTCTTGTTTATAGCTCAACCCTGAACAACTCTGGTAATCCACCTCTTACTCGTGACTATCATGGCTTAATTGTGACTACATTTGATTCAGTGCATGGTGTCCTGAAATCTATGAACGTTAGGAGGCATACGGGCTGGATGGCACTCCTCTTTGAGTTTTGAGGGAGTGTACTACTTAGTTTGCACCATTGGTAGCTCAGTTAATTAAAATCTCTGCCACAATACTAGCATTTTACCCTATGCGTAACCTGTTTCAAAAGGAAGAAGCAGTTCTGATTCTTCTATCGCTTTATCCAAAAAAAAAAAAAAAAAAAAAAAAAAAAAAACATTCAAAGGTTTTGTTGTAGGTTCTATGAGACCCAACGTCCACCATTGGAAACAGTGTAGGTCACATAGGTTTTACGGCATATGGTCGAAAATCGTATTGGTAATGGCATGAGTCTCATAAGAAAAAACCTATGGCTTTAATAAAGTTGGACTTTATGTATGCACAAAGGTTACACCTATTCGAATTTCTATCGCTCCAAATAGTTCTCCCCATATATATATATATATATATATATATATATATATATATATATATAATATATATATATATATATTTATATATATATATATATTAAATGATAAGTCAACATCCGTTTTGTTTTTTGTTTTCACCACCCCACGAAAGTGTGAAAGATGATATGATATATTATATATATATATATATATATATATATATATATATATATATATATATATATATATATATATATATATATATATATATATATATATATATATATATATATATATATATATATATATAATTATATATATATATATATATATATATATATATATATATATATATATATATATATATATATATATATATATATATATTATATATATATATATATATATATATATATAATATATATATATATATATATATATATATATATATATATATATATATTATATATATATATAAAAATAAAAGTAAAATAAATAAAATAAGAATTTATTTAAATAAAATACATTTGCAAAGGTTACATTAATTAAAGAAATTATTTTACAACGTACGCGTAGAAAATCTCATGCCTCAACTGGTAAAGGGTTGAAATGTGAATCTGATGGATAGTGGTTAGCCTCCTCCTGTCCGGTGAGCTTCAAGAGTTCGTTACAAACTCAACAGATGGCGCGACTTATTTCTGCCAAATAGCAGGTTGGTAATATAATTTGAATTTCGTATTCAATCCCATGTGATATATTGTTGACGGTTAGGTTGTACATATAAATTGTATACATGAGGGTTGCGCTAGCTGGGAAAATATCCACAATAGGCTATAGTTTATATATTCTAAATTTTACAAAAGTTTTTTGTATGGAGTTCAAAGGTTTCTCTATAGGTTTTTCCATAGGGGATAAAAGGTCTGATATAGATAAACCTAAGGTAAATTCCTTATATACCAGAAGCAGAGCTTAGTACCAAAAATACCATAGTCACCCTTAGTTTTGTCATAGGAACCTATTTACCTTGATTTCATGGGACCCTATGGTAACCTATTGGCTTTATCATAGATCCTTACTAAAAAAAATTTATGCTTATGACTTAGTTATTTTCTAACTAAGATTTTTAAAACTATTCTCAACTCTCATTCCTTGGATTATCTGGTATCCAATTCTCTTCTTTCCGATCATCAGTATAGCCCCGGCGCTCTATGCCTATTTTATCTCAAAGATTTGTCTTCTGTTTTTAGGAACTATAGTGAGTCTTGTCTGGTGGAGCTTGACATATTCAAAGCATTTAACCCAGTATGGTATGCGTCTCAACTCTCAAAGTTTTTCTTTTGTGCTTCTCCTCTTTGCCTGATTTTGTCCAGCTTTCAGATCGTTCAATATTGGCTGTTATTGATGGGGAGACTTCTTTTCCTGAGAGTTGTTGTGTTCCTCATTAGGATTCTGTCTTTTCTTATTCTATTCCTATTTTTCATTAACGATCTTCTCACCTGCTAATGTAACTTTAAACATTTACATTCTAATGAATCGATCCTCCATTCTTCTACCAAATTCAAATCTTCCGCCTCTTTTGCGTTTTGCTTTGCCACGCAATATGGATAGAATTCCCAGTGGGGTCGTCTCAACCTTGTGAAATTTAACTCTAAAAACTCAAACTTCTACAAATCTCTATCTCAAAGTCACCATAGTTTTTTCTTCTTTCGATTTGTTCTTCCATCTCTCATGTTGCCAAACAAACTTCATCCTTGGACTTAACATAAACAAAAACAAAAAATATCTTGGAAATATTATATCGCAACGATTGCTAGGGCGACCTCTTGGAATCTGGGTGTTATGCTTAGACTTCGATTTTTCCCTACATTCGCCTTTGTATTCTTCTCACATGGAGGTTGGGAGGTGGGGGGAAATGCTCAGGTTTCACTCGTCTTTTAGAACCTTGAGAAGATGCAAAAAATGTCAACTCTAACTTTGCTTCTTTCTTTTTCCCTCCTTTAGAATCTTCCGACGGCACAAGTGCTCAAAATTTTGCCTCCAATTCAACTTTAGACGATTCCGGAGCTATTCCTTCTCTTTCAACTCCCTCCAACTCATTTATGCCTAAAATTGAATTTTCTTCTAAAGATTTCATTTCTGCTCTCTCTGAACTTAATACTAAGTAGGCGTAAGGTCCAGACGGTGTCTCTCCTGTGATTTTCTAAACTTGTGCTCCTGAGCTTGCACCCTGGTCTTGGTAAACTGTTTCATCCCTGTCTTTCTACATCAGCCTTCCATTCTTGCTAGAAACGAGCGCTCAATCAGCCTGTACCGAAGAAGGGGGACCCCTCTCAACTCTCTAACTACCGTCCCATTTTTTAAACCTCTGTTCTTTCTAAAGTTTTCGAATCTATACATAACAGGAAGATTTGAAAACATCTAAATTCTTCTAATCTTGTCTCTGATATTGATCTTTCCTTTCTCTGTGATTCTTAGTCATCTCAATCTTTTTGTTGTCACGCTGGGCATATTCGAAAGTTTTCGATAGAGTCTGGCTCAAACCTTTGATATCTAAATTTTCCTCCTTCGGGATATATCCCTCTCTCTGATTTCCTTTCCGGTCGTTCTATAGCAGCTGTAGTAGACGGTCACTATTCATCCTTTAAATAAATTAATAGTGGTATTCCTCAAGGTTCTGTCCTATCCCAAAACTATTCCTATTTTTCATTAATAACCTTCTCTCTATTATTTCATATCCTATCCACTCCTATGCTGATGATTCCAATCTTTACTACTCCTTTCAATTTGAAAGACGCCCTTCCAACAGCAGTTAATTGTAGCTTAAATGGTGACCTTGGAGCAATTACCCTCTGATTTTTGTCGTATTTCAACCCAAATTTTTTTTTTAGTAAAGTTCTATGATAAAAAAAAAAATAGGTTACTATAGGATCCCATGCAATCAAAGCCCAATAAGGCCATATGACAAAACCAAAAGTGACCATATATATATATATATATATATATATATATATATATATATATATATATATATATATATATATATAATATATATATATATATATATATATATATATATATATATATATATATAATAACTCTATTGGGAGCGATAGAAATTTCAATAGGTATAACCTTTTTGCATACATAAGTCCAACTTTATTAAAACCATAGGTTATTTTCTTATGAGACTCATGCCATTACCAATACGATTTTCGACTATATGCCGAAAAACCTATATGACTTATGTAGTTTCCACTGGAGGACATAAGGTCCGATAAAACCTACATCAAAACCTATGGAAATAGTTTTTATGGGAAATTGGAGCAGAGAAAACATGGTCGTTTTCAATACCTCAAAAACACAGGTCCTGCATCTCTCTACTCAACTTTCTACACAACTATGATATCTTCGAAAACACACAATTCAAACCTTCACCTGTCCCTAATATTCTTGGTGTTTCTTTTTCTCGTGATTTTTCTTGGAAGGATATCATTTCTTCTCTTTCTAAACAAGCTTCTAAGAGGCTAGGTGTTCTGAGGCTCTTTCGTAATTTCTTCACGCCACCCCAGTTGCTTGCTCCTTTATAGGGTTGTAGTTCACACCTGCATGTAGTAGGCCTCGCATATCTCGGGTGGTTCCACTCATACAGTTCTCCTAGAAAAGGTGGAGTCTAGAGCTTTTGGTCTTATCAATTCTCCAGCTCTCACTATTCCTCTCAAGTCTCTTTCTGCCCGTCGAACTGTTGCGTTACTCTCTCTATGCAATCGTTATTACAACGGACATTACTTTACTGAGCTCTCCAGTCGCATACCTCCTTTATAGAGAAGGCTCGTGCGACGCGTCTCTCTACACAATCTCATCCTATCTCTGTCCAACTCTTGGACCCCAGATTTAACGGCTAATCACAATCTTACATATAATCTATTGTTAATGTCTGGAACGCACTCCCTTTATCTGTTTTCCCAACTTCCTTTGACTTGCACGCTTTCACTTTCAAACGCTGTGAATCGGGACATGTCGGCCTTTAACGACCAGGTTCTGTTATTTCCCCAACTCTGGTGGAAGTTGATAGGTCTATGGCCTTTGACCTCCAGTATATATATTTATATATATATATATATATATATATATATATATATATATATATATATATATATATATATATATATATATATATATATATATATATATATATATATATATATATATATATATTATATATATAATTTTTTTTTTTTTTTTTTTGATAGACTCTGGCACAAAACTTTGATTTCGAAACATTTCTCCTTCGGAATATATCCTTCTCTCGTGATATATATATATATATATATATATATATATATATATATATATATATATATATATATATATATATATATATATATATATATATATATATATATATATATTAGGATGGATGGTATCGGTATTCGGCATATCGGTATCGGTATCGGCTTTTCAGTATCGGTATCGGCAAAAAATTTGTATAGGATTAAAGTATCGGTATCGGTAGTAGTATCGGCAAGTATCGGCATATTTTCAGGTATCGGGTATCGGCTTCGGGGAATTTTTAGGTATCGGTATCGGTAAAAATTTTGGTATCGCTCCATCCCTAATATTATATATATATATATATAATATATATATATATATATATATATATATATATATATATATATATATATATATATATATATATATATATATATATATATATATATATATATATATATATATATATATATATATATATATATATAAAGTTTTTTGGGTTTTTTTTTTTAATTCTTATAACTGGCAAGATCTTTACAAAAATATGGTAGCTTTCATTTCCTTAAAATAATAATAAATAAATAAACAAATAAATAAATAAACAAATAAACATCTGACATGTAAAAAAAATTTGAAAAAAAAATCATTATTTAATCACATGTATTTTGAAAATAATTTTTTTTATGATTAAATTTTATAATTTTTGAATTTCATAACTTTTTGCATTTACATTTCTCGATATTTTTATTAATTATTTTATTCTTTAAGATATTTTATATATATATATTATATATATATATATATATATATATATATATATATATATATAATATATATATATATATATATATATATATATATATATATATATATATATATATATATATATATATATATATATATACAAATATTTCGTAACCGCTTTGTTTACTGGTTAAATTTCTATTTTTTATGTTAATGTTAATTAACGTGCTAAACTCTAAAAACATATAATTTTATTTATAGTTAATTTTATTATTATCTATAAAGATTTTTCTATATAAAAAAACAGCATTTATACTACTAAATTTTAATATAATTATGATTACTTTTAGTTAATTTAATTTACTTTATATTTAATTTTATTACTATGAAGATTTTTCTATATAAAAAAATAGGATTAATACTACTAAACCTTTAATATAAAAAAAAGTATACCTTAATTTACTAACATTTTTAATTTATAAAAGGTAAATATTTAAAAAAATTTAAATTATTATCTGAAAATTTTGCAAAAATAATTATTATTTTTCTTTCGAACGACTGAAAAATATAATTTTTGCACATGTAAACAGAAGAAAGAAATAATATTTGATGAATATTACACATGAAAAGAAAAAAATCTTCAAACTATTAGCATTTTTCTAATAATAATAGCAATAATAATAATAATCTTAATAATTCTAATAAATTTTCAAAATTTAAAGTCATAACTTACATGAAGATTTAACACCGAATCCTCGCGTTCCATATTTTATTAATAAATATTAAATTTTACACTATTTAATGTTAAATAACACCATTATATTAAAATATCACTATTAACAATTACATTTTGTTCACACTTTCATAGTTCATTATCAACCAAATGAAAGAAACTGAAACCTTAAATCAAAGAACTTAAAAATTTTTCGGTGTAAGCCACTCACTTCCATTTTTTATCATTTACGATTCAAAAACACCTGTAACTTAAAAAACGAACACTCGCTCAACGTCATAACATGATAAATACACGAGATTTAGATACATACACAAACACACGTACGCACTCTCACACTCTCTCACAAACACAATTACAGCACTCACTCGCTCTCCACTAAACACATGCACGTGTTCCACGCTCTCCCACAAATGTAACGAACTAAAACTAAGCAAAGACTAGCACCCTGTTTTAAATCTAGCTACGCTGCTTTTAGATAAAAAAAACAACCAAAAAAAGTGCTTTAGATAAAATTTCTTTTTAAGAAAAGGAATTAAACGTTATAATATGTAAATAAGAACTAAGCAAAGAAGTAAACACAGACTAAAAACAAATTTGTAACTTAATATCATAGTATAATATTTACTGTATTAAAACTCGTTAAGTCCTCTAATCTTTTCTTTTTTTCTGGCAACAGACATACACACACACACATATATACAATATATATATATATATACGTATATATATATATATATATATATATATATATATATATATATATATATATTATATATATATATATATATATATATATATATATATATATATATATATATATATATATATATATATATATATATATATATATATATATATA
Source organism: Armadillidium nasatum (assembly GCA_009176605.1). NCBI lineage: Eukaryota > Metazoa > Arthropoda > Malacostraca > Isopoda > Armadillidiidae > Armadillidium > Armadillidium nasatum. The sequence continues at coordinate 6,678 of SEYY01003179.1, read as the reverse complement.
TATATATATATATATATATATATATATATATATATATATATATATATATATATATATATATATATATATATATATATATATATATATAATATATATATATATATATATATATATATATATATATATATATATATATATATATATATATATATATATAATATAATTTTTTTTTTTTTTTTTTTTTTTTTTTTTTTTTTTTTTTATATATTATATTATATATCTATATATATATATATATATATATATATATATATATATATATATATATATATATATATATATATATTTAGTCTTTGTCTTTATACTTCAACCTTCCCTTCTTGCTGGAAACGTGCGCTCATCAACCTGTGCCGAAGAAGGGGGACCCCTCTCAACCCTCCAATACCGTCTATTTCTTTACCTCCGTTCTCTCTAAAGTTTTCGAATCTATCCTTAACAAAGATTTGGAAGCATCTCAATTCTTCTAATCTTATCTCTATCGCCATATGGCTTTCGTAAGAAACGCTCTACATATCTTCTTTCCCTTCTCTCTACTCTTGGTCCTCCGCTATCGGCATTTCGGTATCTTTTGCTGTCGCGCTGGACATATCGAAAGCCTTATAGAGTCTGGCACAAAGCTTTGATTTCAATCCCTCTTTCGGTATCTATCCTTCTCTCTGTGATCTTCTCGCTAATTTCCTTTCCGGTCGTTCTATAGCAGCTGTTGTAGACGGCCACCGTTATTCCTTTAAATCTATTAATAGTATATATCAGGGTTTATATCACCAACACTTTTCTACTCTTCATTAATGACTTCTTCTATTACCTCATTCCTATCCACTATATGCTGATGATCCACACTTATTATTCCTTATTTGAAAAACGTCCCACCCAACAGCAGTTATAGATCGAGAGGGAAGCCTTGGAACAACTAACCTCTGATCTTTTCGTATTTCAAATTGGGGCAGAGAAAACATGGTTGTTTTCAATGCCTCAAAAACTCAGTTTCTCCATCTCTCCACTCGACACAATCTTCCACACAACTATGATATTTCTTCGAAAACACACAATCAAGCCTTCATCTGTCCTTATATTCTTGGTGTTTCTTTTTCTCGTGATCTTTCTTGGAAAGATCACATACTTCTCTTTCTAAACAAGCTTCTAAGAGGTTGGGTGTATGAGGCGCCTTCAGAATATCCGCCACCCCAGTTGCTTGCTCTGTATAGGGGTGTTGTTCGTCCTGTATGGATATGCTTCGCACATCTGGGGTGGTTCCACACATACAGCTCTCTTAGAGAAGGTGGAGTCAAGGGCATTTCGTCTCATCAACTCTCCTACTCTTACTAACTCTCTTCAATCTCTTTCTGCCCGTCGAATTGTTGCGTCACTCTCTCTTTACTATCGCTATTACAACAGACACTGCTCTTCTGAACTCTCTCGTTGCATACCTCCTCCTTGAGAAGAGCTGTACGACTTTTACACTTCTCATCCTTTCTCTTCCAACTCTCCGACCCCAATATATGCTCAATACATACTCTACTGGTAAAGTCTGGAACAATTCCCTTATCTGTTTTCCCAACTTCCTTTACTTCATATCAAATATATATACGTCGGCCACCATCGACCATGATTATAGACCTTTCCCAACTCCGGTGGAATTTGGTAGGCCTCCTAGCCTTTGCCCACCGGAGGAGACATAAAAAAATAATATATTATATATATATATATATATATATATATTATATATATATATATATATATATATATATATATATATATATATATATATATATATATATATATATATATATATATATATATATATATATATATATATATATATATATATATATATATATATATATATATATATATATATATATATATATTGCCACTGGTTGAGGTGTGGGTCAGAACGGAAAAGAATCTTACAGTAGAACTTAATTAAAGTTTGGGTGATCCTATTTTCTTAATAAATAACCCGTAGAACATCACGCGGAAGCAATATGGAAGTAGGGTTGCGGCCTGGGGGTCACGCGTCCGAAATAGGGAAACAGGGAAGTGTGTTTTGCTCCACCCCAAACTCATGGCGACTAAGACGTAAACCTTCAAGTCCTAAATCCGCAAAAAAAAAAAAAATGTACTTCTGGGAATTATCATTAGGGTATTCTATAACTATTTAACTTTAGTTCAACTTTTTAAGAAAGTTCAAATGAAAATCCAATTAAAATTAGAACTTGGCAACTCTTCAGGACCAAATTTTATTCGCTTAAGTAAAATTCTCAAAGCTCCCGTAAATTAAGCAAAATCAAAGAAATTCTCTTTTCTTAGCTATTTCATTTATTGCTCTCACTTTTTTTTTTTTTTTTTTTTTTTTTTTTTTTTTGAACAAAAATAAAAATCTTCCAATTCACTTAAGTATAGCTAGTATTTTAATTAATCAGGCAAATATCACTATTTATAATGTCCAAGACATTATATTATATTATATTATATATATATATATTATATATATATATTATATATATATATATATATATATATATATATATATATATATATATATATATATATATATATATATATATATATATATATATATATATATATATATATATATATATATATATATATATATATATATTTATTGAATTTGGTTTTTTTTTGTCCTTTGGAACTTTTTTGTTTTTTTTTTTGTTTTTTTTCTTTTAAAGCAAGTTCACATTGAATATATATATATATATATATATATATATATATATATATATATATATATATATATATATATATATATATATATATATATATATATATATATATATATATATATATATATATATATTATATATGGGTGTGTGTGTGTATGTCCAATGCATATATTTGTTAAGTTTTTATAGAATGTTTGTTTTACTTGCACATTCACAAGTTTATGTACGTATATGTGTCTTTAATATATATATATATATATATATATATATATATATATATATATATATATATATATATATATATATATATATATATATATATATATATATATATATATATATATATAATCTCTGGGTGAGCAAAAGCTTGAGGTCTACCAAAAGGAATTAGGTAAAAACCGGAAATCTGGTCAAGTTGGGCCGACATGTCCAGATACACGGCGTTTGAAAGTGTGCAAGTCAAGGGAAAACAGGTAAAGGGAGTGTGGTCCAGACTTTACCAGTAAAGTACATGTAAGACTGAGCATAGAGGTTAAGTCGGGGGTCGGAGAGTTGGAGAGAATAAGGATAAGACTGTGTAGGAAGACGAGTAGCACGAGCCCTTCTCAATGGAGGAGGTATACGATGGGAGAGCTCAGAAGAGCAGTGTCCATAGTAAGCAGCGATAGTATAGAGATAGTGACTCAAGAATTCGATGGGCAGAAAGAGATTGGAGAAAATTAGTGAGAGCCTAAACTCCATTTTTTTCATGGAGATCTGTATGAGTGGAACCACTCCATATGTGTGAGGCGTACTCTTTACAGGGGCAAATAACACCCATCTAAAGAGAAAGCAATTGTGGTGGCGAGAATAAGTTCTGAGGGCGCCTCATAACACTCAACCTCTTAGAAGCTCGTTTAGAAAGAAAAAAAATGTGATCTTTCAAGAAAGATCACAAGAAAAAGAAACACCGAAAATATTAAAGATAGATGAAGGTTTGAGTTGTTTGTTTTCGAAGATGTAATAGTTGTGTGGAAGATTGTGTCGAGTAGAAAGATGGAGGAACTGAATTTTTGAGCCATTGAAAACGACCATGTGTTATCTGACCTAATTTGAAAGAGGAGAAAGATAAGGGATTAGTTGCTCCAAGGCTACATACACACTCCAGTCATCAATTAACTGCTAGTTGGAGGAGTGCATTTCAAAATGAAATGTTATGAAGGAAGGATGAAGTCATTATCATTGCAGTTTATTGTTAATGAGAAAATGGAGAGAAAGTCATTAATGATAAGCAAAAAAAAAGAGTTAGTGATAGGTCAAATCCCTTAGGGGCACCAATATTAATAGATTTAAAGAATGAACTCATTTGGCAAGGAACAGTAATAAAGACCTGAAAAAGTTTTTTAGCTTTTATAAATTTAAAAGCAAGGATAAGAAAATTGGCCCAATTAAAATTGATGGGAATTTAGTAAGTTCAGATAAGGAATTGGTTAATATTTTCAATGCTTATTTTGCATCAGTGTTTACTGAGGAAAGGTTGGATAGCAGTTTAGAGACTAATAGCTCTAGAATACATGTAATGATTAGGTGTACAGCATTTCAAATTGAGTTAAATGAAATCGCATCTTTACTGGAACATATTGACCCAAAAAAGGCAGTGGGTCCGGATGGTGTTTATGGTAGAATTCTAAAAGAGGGGAGTAGCAGTATTGCAAAGGCACTGTATTTGATTTTTAAGCGATCTATTGCTTTTGGAGAAGTACCTGAGAACTGGAAAACAGCATATGTGGTGCCCATTTTTAAAAAGGTAGTAAGGAAGATTTAGGGAACTATAGGCCAGTTAACATCTCTGGTTGTGAAAATTTTGGAAAAATTACTGAAAAGTCATATAGAGAAGCATTTAGATGATAACAAGATACTATATAACTCTCAGCATGGCTTTAGAAAGGGTAGATCGTATCAGACAAATCTACTAGAATTTATGGAATATATTACTGAATGCATAGACAGGGGTGATCCAGTTGATGTATATTTAGACTTTAGCAAAGCTTTTGATAAGGTACCCCGTGTTAGGCTGATGCAAAAGTTGTCAGTGTGGTATAGATGGAATGGTACACAATTGGATTAAAGAGTGGTTAAAGAACAGAAGGCAGTGTGTATTACTTAATGGTAATAAGTCATTATGGGAAGCGGTGAAGAGTGGGGTACCACAAGGTTCTGTGCTGGGACCACTTTTGTTCTTATATATATGATTTGACAAAGGTCTTAAGATGTAGGTTTTAAGTTTGCAAATGATACAAAGTGGTTACCTCAGTAAGGAATGGATGTATAATCAAGGTGATCTAGATAGACTCTTGTTGGGCAGAGGTGCAAATGAACTTTAATAGTAAAAAATGTAAAGTTCTTCATGTAGGTTACTTAAATGAAGGATTTAATTATGAAATGAATGGGGAGTGGCTTGAGACTGTGGACCAAAAAAAAGATTTAAGAGTGATTACTAGCAGTAATCTGAAGGTGGGTGATCAATGTTTGGAAGCAAGGAATAGAGCTAATAAGATGTTAGGTATAATTAATCGCAATGTAGTTACAAGAGCAAGAGGTTATAAGCAAGCTATATAATAGCTATGTTAGGCCAGCATTAGAGTATTGTGCACAGGTTTGGGCTCCTCATTTAAGAAAAGACATAGATATGCTGGAGAGAGTACAACGTCGAGCAACAAGGATGATTTCTGGCTTTGAAAATAAGAGCTATGAAGAGAAGTTGAAAGAGTTAGGAATGTTTTCGGTTGAAAGGAGATTTCTCAGAGGGGATATGATACAAGTTTACTAAATATTTGCATCTGATAGTAATACAGAGATTGAAAAACACTTTATAGTGGACCATGGAAGAGTATCTAGAGGACATGATTAGAAAATTAAAAAGAAGCCATGCCATCTCGATCTAAGAAAATACTCTTTCAGTAATGAAGTTGTAAATTTTTGGAATGGTTGACCACAAGAGATTGTTGACTGTGATTCTCTTGTCAAATTTAAAAGGGGGCTAGATAGATATATGGATGGTTTAGGTATTATATAACTTGACTAAGCCAAATTGGCGGGTATATATGAATTTTTAGATCAACAGATCAACCTATGACTAAGACTAGCGGCAGTTTTTTGTAGTGGGTGATGGTTCATTGAATATTGCATGTATAATTGGGCTTAGTTTTATTTTTATCTTTGCATGAATGAACTGATAACTAGGGATAGGATAGACCTAGTCTTTTGTGCATGTATTAGTATTGTTATTGTTAGTATTTGTTTGGACTGGGACAGTCACGATAGGCCCTTGTGGCTTCTAACTGTCTCTATTTTCCTATGTTTCCCACGGTAGCAATAATCATTTCACGGAAAATCAGGGAAGCGTGACCGTAAGTCCGATCAGATTGCGGCACCGAAATGTCACAAATATTTACTCTCAATAGGCTGGGTGTTATCTTGTGGAGTACTTGAAAAAATAGAAGAGGATGCAGAAATTAGAAGGTGGTCAAAGGAATCCAGAGGTGAATATCGTTTGACAGTATAAGGAGAAGAATTAGAAGTTAGAAGAGTTTGCTCTAAGAACGCTCAAGGATTTGAGTTCCTTTCAAGAATAAGAGGTGAGATCTAGAAGAAGAGAAGTAATATTCAACAAGGCGAAAATTGTATTGAAAACTGCGATTGTTGCAAAAATTAATGAAATGAAAAATATAACGTGAGACAAGTTAAGCCGGGTACAAAGTCTTGATGGCACTAAATCTATCACCGGAGACCACCAACTCCGGCTTTTCCTAGACTACTGTTGTGGATGCTAAAATTCTTATTCTTAAGAAAAGAAGTATTGTCTGTATTAGTGTTTACTGTGTGTGAAAGGAGGGCCTAGTCTGTGAAGAAGAACGTGGGGGTGAACTCGAAAGGAAACGTATCAATGGACCCTGGAGTAAATCGGAACTACCATTACCACCATAAATGCACAATATATATATATATATAA
>SEYY01003177.1:22500-24088 GCA_009176605.1 Armadillidium nasatum | reverse complement strand
TTGTTCTTCAAATAAAAAATAAAAAATAAAAAGATAAAAAAAATTCGCCTTAAAGTTGAATTATCTAAATCAGCGATTCCCAAAGTGGGTAGCACCGCTTCATTTCTCAATCGCAAATGCAATAATCTTTCTGGTTCCTCTTCCTCACTCCCTTTCTGGCATTTTGCAAAAAAAAAAATGTCAGCTCTAACTTTGCTTCTTCCTCTATCCCTACTCTAGTGTCTTCTAACAGAGCAACCACAGTTTTCCTTCTTTTAAAGGTGAACTCTTCGCTCAAACTCTTGCTTTTAATTTCACCTTAGATGATTTCGAAGCTATTCCTCCTCTTTCAACCTCTTCCAACTTATTTCTGCCTAAAATCGTAATTTCTTCTAAAGTCGTCATTTCTGCTCTCTCTGAGCTTAACATTAAGAATGCGTACTGTCCTGATGGTATCCCTCCTGTGGTTCTCAAAACTTGTTCTTGCGAGCTTGCACCCTGCCTTGGTAAACTTTTTCGTCTATGTCTTTATAATTCAACCTTCCCTTCTTGCTGGAAACCTGCGCTCATTCATCTTGTTCTGAAAAAGGGGTACCGTTATCACCCCTCTAACTACCGTCTCATTTCTTTAACCTCCGTCTATTCTAAAGTTTTTGAATCCATCATTATTAGGAAGATTTGGAAACATCTCAATTCTTCTAATCTTATCTCTGATCGCCAGTATGGGTTTCGTAAGAAACACTCTACTGGTGATCTTCTTTCCCTACTCTCTGACTCTTGGTCCTCTGTTCTTCACCATTTCGGTGAATCTTTTACTGTCTCGCTGGACATATTAAAAGTTTTCAATAGGGTCTGACACAAAGCTTTGATTTCCAAACTACCCTCTTTCAATATCTATCCTTCTCTCTGGTTTTCTTTCTGGTCGTTCTATAGCGGCTGTAGTAGACGTCCACCTTTTCATCCTTAAATCTATTAATATGGTGTTCCTAGAGGTCAGATATATATATATATATATATATATATATATATATATATATATATATATATATATATATATATATATATATATATATATATATATAATATATATATATATATATATATATATATATATATATATATATATATATTATATATATATATATATATATATATATATATATATATATATATATATATATATATATATATATATATATATATATATATATATATATATATATATATATATATAATATATATATATATATATATATATATATATATATATATATATATATATATATATATATATATTATATTTTTTTTGTGTGTTAAAAAAAAAAATGACTAATTTTCCGAAGTTTATAACAATTTTTTATTATTATTTTTTTTCAATAAAAAAGATATATTGTTTAATAGTTTATAATACTATTTTTTTATTTATTTATTTTTATTTTTTATTTTTTTTTTTAATTTTTCTTTTTTTTGAGTGGAGCTTCATAAAACAACTTTTTTATTTTTTTATAACTTTTTTCATATGTATATAATTTTTTATATTGTTTTGAGCCAAATATTGTTGATACATACACAATAAAATGTTTACGTATACTTATAAAGATGTTCTTCT
>SEYY01003177.1:7500-12500 GCA_009176605.1 Armadillidium nasatum | reverse complement strand
ATATATATATACTAGCCTAAAGTAAAATATAAAAGGATTGATTGGAAAGGTTTATTTCAAAAATGGTTTCATTCAAAATAAAAAATTTATTTTATATTTTTTTTTTATTATTATTTTTTTTATTTCTAAAAAAAATTATTTTTTATTTTTTTATTTTTTATTTTATTTTTTGTATTTTTTTATTTTTATTTTTATTTATTTTTTTTATATTTATTTTTAAATTTTTTTTTATTATTTTCCATTAAAAATTTTCTATTTTTTCCCGAAATTTTATTAACTTATATGTAACTCTTTAATACTATTACTCTATGAAACAATGACTCTATATTCTGATAACTCTATAATCCTATGAGATATCTGTATATAACTCTTACTCTGTGATTTTATATTCGTATAACTCCTTAGCTTTATAACTCAATTGCTATGGCTCTACACCCTTATAACTCCTTAAATCTATAACTCAATAACTATGACTCTACACCCTTATAACTCTATAACTCAATAACTACGACCTCTACACCCTTATGACTCTATAAATATAACTCCATAAGTCTATATATAACTCAATAACTATGACTCTCCACCCTGATTAACTCTATAACTATAATTCCATAACTCTATATCTCAATAGCTATGACTCTACGTCCTTATGAATTCTATAACTATAACTCCTTAATTCTATAACTCAATAACTATGACTATACATTCTTCTAACTCTATAGCAATAATTCCATAAGTCTATATCTTAATAACTAAAACTCTACACCCTTAAAACTCTATAACTATAACTTTTTTAACTCTATAACTCAATAACTATGACTCTACACACTTATAACTCTATAAATTTAACTTCATAACTCAATAACTATGACTCTACATCCTTATAACTATAACTATTAAGTTTTTTAACTCTAACTCAATAAATATGACTTTAAACCCTTATAACTATATAAATTATAATTTATAACTTCTGTAACTCAATAACTATGACTCTGCACCCTTATAACTCTATAACTATAACTTTTTAACTCTCTAAATCAGTAACAATGACTCTACAACCTTATAACTCTATAACTCAATAACAATAACTCTGCACTCTTAAGAAAAATACCTCTGTAATTAAAACTTTTTAACTCTTTAACTTAGTAACTACTCTGTATAATTATAACTCTATAAATCTTGATTTTTTATCCATATAACTCCCTAACTAAATGACTCTATGATTATAACTCTATATAACTCTATGATTCTGAATCTATATAACTTTTTAAATCGAAAATTGAATAATTAGGTCTAAATACTGAATAATATTATAACTCTCATATATATATATATATATATATATATATATATATATATATATATATATATATATATATATATATATATATATATATATATATATATATATATATATATATATATATATATATATATATATATATATATATATATATATATATATATATATATATATATATATATATATATATATATATATATATATATATATATATATATATATATATATATATATATATATATATATATATATATATATATATATATATATATATATATATATATATATATATATATATATATATATATATATATATATATATATATATATATATATATATATATATATATATATATATATATATATATATATATATATATATATATATATATATAAATTTGTCATAAAATACTAGAATAAAAGGAAAAATTATAATTAATAAAGATTAATAAAACTAAATAAATAAAATTATTTAAAAAAAAAAAAAAAAAAAAAAAAAAAATATTTTAAAAAAATTTTCAAAAAAATTTTTCAAAAAAAAAAAAAAAACGAAAAATATTTAAAAAAAAAATAGATAAAAAATATACATACCAAATTAAAAATTGAAAAAAAATAAACAAATAATAAATTAATAATATATATATATATATATATATATATATATATATATATATATATAATATATATATATATATATATATATATATATATATATATATATATATATATATATATATATATATATATATATATTATATATATATATATATATATATATATTATAATATATATATATATATATATATATATATATATATATAATTATAATTAAAAATTAGAGATAAAAAAATATTATTTATGAAATTTTATTTTTATAAAAAAAATAAAAAAATAAAAAATATATATATATATATATATATATATAATATATATATATATATATATATATATATATATATATATATATATATATATATATATATATATATATATATATATATATATATATATATATATATATATATATATATATAATATATATATATATATATATATATATATATATTCACTTTCAAAAATTTTAAAATAAGAAAAAAAGAAATTTAAAAAATAATGAGGGAAGTATTAAAAAAAAAAAAAACAGAAATTAAATGTAAAAAAAAAAAGTAAATAAAAAATAAAAAAAATAAAAAATAAATTTAAAAAACAAAAATAAAAATATATATATATATATAAAAATAAATTTAAAAAACGAAAAATAATCCTATAAAAAAAACAGACATACCAAGAACTATAAATTAGGAAAAAAAAAAACACGACAAAAAAAAACCTTAGAAAACTTCTTAAAGAAAACTTTAAAGTTAAAAGTTAGAAAATGCAAATGCCTTGAGAGACAAAAAAAAAAAAAAATGTTTTTTTTTTTTTTTACTGTGAAAATACAACCAAATTAAAATGAATCCTTAGGTAATAGTATTTTCTTGTCTTCTGAATAATTTATTTCACTTTTTAATTTAGAATTTTACGACAATAATAATAATAATTAGAATAATAATAATAATAATAATAATAATAATAATAATAATAAATAATAATAATATAATAATATTAAATAATAATAATGATAATAATAATAATAGTAATAATAATAAGAATAAGAATGATAATAATAATACTAATAATAGTAATAATAATAGTACTAATATAAATAATAATAATAATAAATAAATAGTAATAGTAGTAGTAATAATAATAATAATAATAATAATAATAATAATAATAATAAATAATAAATAATAATAATAATAATAATAAAATTCACAAACTTTATTCAGTCTTATAATTTAACAGTAGGTCCTATACTACTAAATTCAATTAATAATAATAATAATAATAATAATAATAATAATAATAATAATAATAATAATAATAATATTATTGACTGTCCAATTCTCTGAAAAAAGGGCTTCTAAGGGAAGAAAACACTGTGGTTTCCTTTGAGCCCCAATGGTAAATACCGTGGATCAAACGGTAGAGTAATTGAATCACGTGCTTAAGGGCGAAGGTTCGATCCCACTTGGGGATCCTAGGTATAAACTACCTAGAAAAGTTCCTCTCCTAGAATAGGGCAATGCCCGTGAGATGTAACTTTTCAAATATATATAATATATATATATATATATATATATATATAAATATATATATATATATATATATATATATATATATATATAATATATATATATATATATAATATATATATATATATATAATATTAATGAGTGTTTCAATCACGCAAGTAACAATAGCAGAGATGTTACTATAATTTACTAATAATAATTACAATAAATTAATAATAATAATAATAACGATAATAATAATAATAATAATAATATAATAATAATAATAATAATAATAATAATAAAAATAATAAACTAATTTCTGATAAAAAATTCAAATGGAGTTAATTCACTTTCAATATGAAAAAAAATTTTAAAAAATAATAATAATAATAATAATGATAATAATAATAATAATAATAATAATAATAATAATAATAATAATAATTTAATAACTAATTTAATAACAATGATAATAATATTAATGATGATGCTATGGAAAGGAAATGAATGTAAATTTAAATAATATGTAAATTCCTGGGAAAAATGAAAATGAATGTAAGATTAAATAAGAAAATGTAATCGATTTTTAAAATGAAAATGACTAAGAACAAGAAATAAATTGTAATTAATAATGAAAATAAAAATGAATTAAATTGAAAATGGAAATGATTTGGGAAATGAAAATGTAAGTTTTAAAATTGAAAATGAATTAAGAAAAGATGAACGATTTGGAAAATGAAAATGAATATATCATTAATGCTGGAAATTTAGATGAATAGAAAATGAAAATGAAAATGAAAATAATATTAAAAGAGAAAATATTCATGATTTGGAAAAAAAAATGAATATAACATTAAAACAAGAAACAAATAATTTAGGAAACTATTAAATATGAATGTGTTAACCAAGAAAATGAAAATGATTAGTAAAATGAAAATGAATATATCATTAACAGAGAAAATGTACATGACTTAGAAAATGAAAATGAATAAAAGAAATATAAATAATTTAGAAAATGAATAAATATGAATGTAAGGTTAATCAAGAAAATGGAAATAGTTGGAAAATGAAAATGAATTTATCATTAACAGAAAATGTAAAATGATTGTTAAAATGAAAATGCGAATAACATTATTACAGAAAATATAAACGATTGGGAAAATAAAAATGAATATGACTAGGAGTGAAAATTTAATGAAAATGAGAAATAAAAATGAAGGTAAGATTAATTGAGAAAATATAAATGATTTGGAAAATGCAAATGAATTTTATGTATTCTGAGAAATGTAAATTAACAAGACAAGTAAATAAAAAATGGTTATGAAAACCTGAAATGAATAATAAAAAGTTACGCGATTTTTCATAAATGAAAAAATGTAAATTGAATGACAAATGTAGATGATTTTCGAGAAGTTGTAATAACTAAAAAAATATAAGTGATAATAAGAAACATTATATAGTTATGTTTGTGTATGTGTGTGCGTGTGCGATGTTAGTGAGATCTGAAAAATTGTATAATGTATAAATGGTTGAAAAAAATATAAATGACCGTAAGAAAAGGTTAATAAAATTCTAAG
>SEYY01003176.1:77500-112087 GCA_009176605.1 Armadillidium nasatum | reverse complement strand
GTCTTCAAAATCAAGGTTTAAGGTATGAGTTATATATTTCTTTTTTTTCAAAATCTTTCTAACTTTCATTTTCATTGCCTTCTACTCAAATATATAACTCGTAACGTTCTTAATTATATGGGATTCGTATATGAAAGAACTACAAAAGCAACAAAACTTTTGAATAAATTCATAGTAAGTGTTATCATATTTTTTTAATTGTTAACTAATCAGGACCCTTCTCTTTCAGGTCTTTAAATAAAAGCTCAAACCCAGAGTTTTTATATACATTCAAAAGTTTTGTATAATTAATTTATTTTCAAATATTTCAACGATCCGGTTAAAATTTTACTTTGTTAAAATCTAAGACTTACTATTGAACGGTTTTGTTGCAAGTTCTTGGTTCTCTTGTCTCTATTGCATCAGTTTATTGAAAATTTCGTGTATCCTAATCATAAGAGTCTCCCCTTTGCTGTCCTAGTGGACGGATGGGGGTTTCGACTCCCGGAGGCCGGAGTATGACGTGTGGTCCGGTTACACACAATGGCTGCTCCGGCCTTCGGTGTGGATTTAATTTGGATTACTAGTTGTTTTACTACGTGCCCTTATGGGCGAAGCATTTTTGAAGATTGAAGCAATGGTCAATAGGCCCCTGTTGCCTGACGACCATTAATTGGATCAAAGATGGTTGATTCATTTTCTTTGGTTACCTTCTCATGTAGGTATCCTGGATAATGAAATTGTTGATGCTGCAGCAAAGCTGGGTCATAATTTTGAAACAATCTGTATTTTTCCGATGGAGAATAAAGAGATCTTAACATGTGCAGGAAGTGCCCTTCAGCAGGAAATTAGGAGAGAAAATAATGATTTTCTTAGTTTACATCCTTTTGGACAGTTCTACTTGGATGATAATTGTGTCTCATTCCCAGCAAATAATCGTAGGCTAGAAACAGCAATGTTTAGATTGAGAATAGGTCACACAGGTCTCAAGGCTCACATATACAAGTTTAAAATGGCTCAATCGCCTTCATGTCCTCACTGTGCATTCCCTACAGAAACAGTTGAACATTTCTTGATACATTGCCCACAGTACATGGTGGCTAGGAATTTGCTCTTTAGCAGGCTGAGGACTTTAGGAGTTTCACTCATTAATGTCACAACTTTGTTGGCACTGAATAATGTACCTCCAATAGGCAAACAGCAAGCATGGCAGTATATCCAGCAATTTTTAAGACAGACTGGTAATTTATACAGGATATAGATAATTCTATCAAAGTGTGAACTTGTGTGTGAAAATGAATAATTGTTAATTTTTTTTTCTTTTCAAATACGATTTTGTTTATTATTAAATGAGACATCTAATAATTGAGAAGTAATTGAGTAAAATATGCATTTTGATTAAAAGCTGAATTTTTTCCATCAAGTTTCAACTATGGAAGAGGAAAGAAGATAGAAGCCATGGTCAATAGGCCAATGCTGCCTGACGACCATTAAAAATATAAAAATAAAAATAAACAAGTAAGTATCCTAATCATAAATTAGGCCGCTACTTAAGCTTTATTGTAAAATTTTGTTAACGGTGTTCGTTTTAAATTGTGTTTTTTTGGTTTTTAATAGGTTGAGTAGGCCTAAGTAAGCCTTATAAGTCTTATGTTGTTTGTATTTAAAAGCCTAAGCCTACCACATGTGTTTTATTATTGTTAGGCCATAGGCTGAATGGTTTTCTTAGTTGTGAGCTGGCTAATATAAGTTACTATAGCCAACTGAGTGTAATATAAGGAAAAAGAGACAGTTATAAGCCACTAGGGCCTAACAAGACTAATCACAGACAAATGTTGCAAATGAAGCCATTTGCTATGATTTGCTCATGCTAGAAAATTGGTGAAAACTAATTTAAGCGCCTAATTTGCTGTACTCAAGTAAATTCTCAAAAATTTCAAAATCATTGTATTTATTTGGGATTGATAGGTCTAACCTGAAACTTCAAATTTTCCAAAAAAAAAAAAAAAAAAAAAAAAATAATATATATATATATATATATATATATATATATATATATATATATATATATATATATATATATATATATATATATATAGAGAGAGAGAGAGAGAGAAATATAAGTGAAATTTTTATCGCCACCACACAGGTCGGGGGATATAGAGGGGCAGAGCCCCCCGTAGACAATTGATCGTGTGCCATGCATTTACAATTTCATTGCTGTACTGCAATGATGCATATTATTATAATACAAGTTGCAAATGCATGGCACATGACCCGTGAGTAGTGGTGATAAAATTTTCCCTTACATTCCTCTCTCTCTACATATTATTATTATAATTATAATTATTTTTATTATCATTATAATAATTATTATATTATTATTATTATTATTATAATAAATATTATAATTATTATAATAATTATTATAATAATAATTATATATTATATTATTATAAAAATAATAATATTCTTATAATAATTATAATTATTATAATAATTATTATTATTATATTTTTATTATTATTACAATAATAATTATTATTATTATTATATTATTAGAAATAGGTTATTGGCAACTCGTGCATTATTATTATTATAATATTATAATAATTATTATAATAATTATTATTATATAATTATTATAATAATTATTATAATAATTATTATTATTACTATTATTATTATTATTATTATTACCCTTAGAAATAGGTTGTTGGCAACTCGTTCGCGTATCATGCGCATAGTTTCATTTGAACTCGCAAAGCGTGAATACGTAGTTTTAATCAAACTAGCAACCCGTAGGTATTTTCAGCAACCTTGTCTCGTACGAAAAAATCCATGTGAACGCTACAATTACCATATATATATCAAAAATGGGAAATACGAAACATAATCTGGTACAAAGTTATTAAATTTGGCACACTTTCCTTGCCATTTTTGTTTTTGTTGAAATTGTAAAGAAACCTTATTCGTGATTGGTCATGAAAATAAACTTTCTGTTATTGGACCGATGGTATCTAATGACGTGAAAAAATAATAAATACTTTATTTCAGTAATAAGCATTATTTTATATGTTATTTCTGCAAAAAAGATTTAATTAGATTTTAAATGATTAAAAGAAATACAATTTGCTTCATGAGAGAGTTTATTAAAAAAAAAAAATTAGGCATTCACAAAACTGGTCCACATGAGCTGAAAATTTAACTATATAATCTTAGTCCTAATTTCTTGTATATTAATATTATAATTTTAGTGGGAATAGATTTGATATCACGTCTAGAAAAAAAGTTTGAAAATACCCTTCTATAGAAAAAAATTATTTAAAAAAAAAATGCTACCTATTAATTTTTTTAAATTTTGAATATTGTTTACCGGAGAAACAGGGTTACAACTTTTATTTAGTGCATTATTAAATGCTATTTGTTTGAAGCGAGTTATAGCCTCTCAAACTTTGTGAATTTTTTAAATTTGGTCAAAATTGGACATTTTTTTAGAGGCTATATCTCAAAACCAACGAATCGCATTGAATAAAGTGTAGAGAGGAATTTGTAGCCCCATCACTCCTCTATACACCCACCAAAAATAAGAAATTTTATAGTTGTATTTTTTTTATTTATTTTTTTGAAAAAGTGGATTTAAAAAAAATTTTTTTTTTTGAAAGTTGGTCAGTTTTGGGCTTATAACATTTTTTTTCTATAACTCTGGGACCAAAGGTTTGTTAAAATAAAAAGAAATCTAAATATACCATCAAAATTTCAGGTCATTCTGAAAAGTGGTTTGGCCCCACCTTTCATTTAAAAAAGGTCAAATTTCAAAAAAAATTTTGTTTTAACTATTATTGACAGAAAAATGCTAGAATTGGACTTTTTCACTGGGAAATAAGTTATATACACTGAAAATTTCAGGAGAATCGGCTGAAAATAAAAAAAAATTTGCAATTTTAACTCTGGCAGGCAAACCCCTGTTTTCCCTGATATTTAGCCAGGGCCAGGGTCCGAGTCAGTATATATATATATATATATATATATATATATATATATATATATATATATATATATATATATATATATATATATATATATATATATATATATATAATAAAACTAATAAGAGAATTATAAGACTAATTGAAATTTACTGATAGAGAGGGGCCATGCCTTCCTCCCCCTAGAACTATTTTCAAGTTACGCCTATGAGGATGAGTGGGAAAAAGTTCAAGAAATCCCTAAGAAATTTACATTGGAAAAGTTTGAAGAAAAAGTAATTTGTTCCATTTGAGAGCAACAATAACAGAAACTACTTATTCTTTTGTGGAAACATTCAGAGATCCAATAAAAGAAGGGATTTAAAACAGCCTGCATCCTTGACCAAATTTAAAATAGAACTCCTTCCAGGAGCTACTATGGTAAATCACATGCCAAGGCATTTTAACCCAATTACTACAACTGCTATTCATGAGGAAATTGAGAAACGAATGACTAGTGGAATAATAGAAAGATCTAAATCTGAGTGGAATGGCTCACTTGTTCTTATTTTTAAGAGTGATTCAAGTTTAAGATTGGGAGCAGATAATAGATCAGTAAATAAAAGGATTAGATGAGATACTTTTCATTAGGGATGCACCGATAAGCCAAGTGGCCAATTACTGATTAATCAGCCTTGGAAATTGGCAGATTACCGATTAATCAGCCTTTTATCAATTACACCTAATTTAAATTAATACTGAGAATAAGCAGTTATCAACATTATTATATATTACTAATAACTATGCATGTTTTCATTATTTATTAATACATGTAAATCATTTTTAATGCTTACTTTTCAGATATAAAAAAAAAAAAAAATTCAAATTTTAAAGATAACTCTAGATTCTAGAATCTTGATTATAGAGATATAAATAATTAAATATTAATTACACTTTATAACGAAAGCAGTATGTCAACCAGTTATTGTTGGAAGTATTTTGATGTTCATCCTAAGGATAAACAGTAAATGTATTTTTAAATTATGTAAAGCCACCATATCAAGAGGTGGCAAATCTGAAAAGAGTTATACAATGACAAATATGTTGAACCACATTAAGAAATTCAATTCAGATGAAGCAAAAGCTGAAACGGATAAGCTGAAAAGGCAATATGATTGGTCACAGCCAAGTACTTCAGAAGCAAGGTGCAGCAACTATGAGCCTCCAGTTCAACCAACTATACAATCAGTTTTAGTAAAGAGTAAAATTTGGAATATTAACGATCACAAGTCCCAAGAGATACATTATTTGATTAGGAGACATGATAGCTGTTGGTATTCAGCCATATTCTTTAACATCTGACATTGGATTCCAAAGGCTTATTGCAAAACTGTCCTAATTACAGAATTCCATCAAGAAAATATTTCACAGACAAAATAATCCTGGATATATTTATGAAAGTAAAAGCAAAAATTCAGATATCGCTCGATGAAATTAGCAGTCTTTCTTTGACCACAGACATTTGGACAGCTTCAACAAATAATGCTCCATTTCTGAGTGTGACATGCCATTGGCTTTCAGATGAGTTTGAACAATGTAGAGCTGTGCTTAGAGTTGTTCCGTTCCCTGGTTCACATACAGCTGAAATAATAAGTGAACAACTACACATTGTTCTGAATGAGTATAAGATCTCCAACAAAAATTTTCTTGTACTACGAGTTTCCGCCTCAAATATGGTTGGTGGTATGAGGAAGTGTGGTGTACAGTCACTATCATGTTTCATACTGCACATTGCAACTTTCAGTAAATGATTCAATATTTTCGCAATGTGAGCAAATAGCAGAAAAATAGTATCACACTTTAATCATTCTTCATTAGCGATTAGCAAATTAACTGAATTCCAGGAGCAGCTTAAAAGGACAAACATAAACTGATTCAAGATGTGTCTACTTGCTGGAATTCAACATATAATATGTTGAAATAAATTTAGAACAGCTAAAAGCTCTTATAATGTATGCTGTTGACAATGACATTCCAACTTTATCAAGTTACCAATGAACAATTGTTGAAATAAGTTGTCCAGTTATTAAGTCCATTTGAAGACATCAGCAAAGAATCAAGTAACAGAACATCAACTATATCAATGATAATCCCTACAATATTAGCTCTCAGATTATTTCTATTAAAAGCTACCAAACATACTGGTGAATTTAGTGGAATTATTTCAACTGTTGAAGAATTCAGTGCATCAACTGAAAAAAAATTTGCATCATACATAAATGAAAAATTTCTGTGCTTGGCTACTTTTCTCGATCCCAGATTTAAATTGAAATTTCAAAAGGATGACATTAAAGAAGACACTATTAAGAAATGGGTTATAGATATTGTAGAACATCAAGCTGAGATAAATTCTATTGATAGTCAAACAGGGAGACAGCTCTTCTAACTCTTCTAATGATGATCAAGATAATGAAACTTATGAAAGTGTACCTAAAACTGTTTCCCTTTCAAAACTGTTAGATGATTTTGAGTCAAATAAGCCTATGAAAATAAATTCAGACTTAGACGTTGCAAGTACAACAGATGTGCAACCCAAACTCAAGAGGAGTAAATCTGTTACTCGTAGATGCGCAAAGGAACTGGATCAATATTTAACTCTACCAACACTTCAAAGAAGCGAAGACCCATTACTTTGGTGGAAAAAGACAGGGAGACTTTACCAATATTGAGCAATTTGGCTTCAAAATATCTAAGTGCACCACCATCATCTGTTGAGAGTGAAAGACTTTTTAGTACTATGAACCTACAAGGAAAAGGCTGTGTCCTGAAAATGGGGAAACTCTTTATGTTTCTGCATTATAACTTAAGAGTATTGAACTTTAAATACTGATGAGCTTGAGAGCTTAGATAGAAGACAACATGAATTGAAGAGGCAACAGTATAAACAGAAAACATGGAAAACTGCCAAAATTTAGTAGTATTTTTATGCAATTTGTATGTATGTATTTGTAGTATTTGTATTAATAATGAGTCAATTGTAATATGCTAATGTTTCATAATTTATGAATGATTTCTTTATAAAGTCAAAAAAAAAAAAAAAAAAAAAGGCAAAAGCCATAATAGCAGCCAGGCACAAAATGACAAACAATTTTGAATTATATTGGTATTGTTATTTGTTACTGTTTCGAAGTTATCTGATGATTAATTTGGCAGTTATAAAATAGTCTTGTAAAGGTTGGTTTGTTCTGGTAAAGGATTTAAGCAATCGGCCGATTAATCATGTGAATAGCCGATTACCGATTAATCGGTAATATGGCCGATTACCTCTTATCTGCCGATTAATCGGTGCATCCTTTTCATATACCCAACCTCCAGGACACAATATGTATGCATTTTAAAATGAACTTATATTTCTGGAGTGAATATAGAAACTTAAATATATTTATTTAAAAGTAGTAATTAAATCTTCCTCTGCATTAACCAGCTTTTATGTCTCTATTGGACAGATTTTTATTACTATCAGTATTAAACTTGTAAAAGATGAAAAAAAATGTTTAAGCCATTATTAAATCTTTCTGAATTAGTTTTTATTTGTCTTAGAACTTCTTGCTAACTGATTGAGCTCATTCTTAACTTTCTTACAAGCTTCTAAGTATATTGTATCGCCACTTGCCTTTAATTTTTACTATATTTTTATTTTTCAGTTTAATCGTTTAGAGTATATATATATCCATTCAAATTTAAATATTAAAATAAATATGAAATCTGAAATTCAAGTACAACTGAAAGAATTAGACCTGGAAAACATTGTTTATCAGGAAAGTTTTCAGGTGAGGCTATATATATATATATATATATATATATATATATATATATATATATATATATATATATATATATATATATATATATATATGATGTGCAGAATTCTTGGTATTCATATTCAAAGTACAAATATACCTGCAAAGTTTGGCTAATTGGTTCCAGCAATTTTCTGTACTGCTTGAAGTCAGAGTGTTCGAGGAATGTAAGCTATAGGAAAAATGAAAATTGTTTCTAATAATTTTTTTGTCATTATTTTTTTTTTATTATTGATATCTGATTTCTATGTTTGAAATGAATAATAAAACAACATATAAATTTAAAAGCTTTTATTAATGTATTATTGAACAAAAAAATATTTAAGAATTTCATGTTTTATTACACAAAAATTGCAATACTGAAGTTTGCACTGGTTTCTTCTCTTCATGCTTAAAAAGACGATTATAAATATTTATATTTGTGTGTGTGATAGAACTCCCTCTAACTGAACCATATACAAGTATTTATATTTGTATGTGATAGATTTATGTACGGTATTTGTGTATTTGATAGAAGTTTTTAAAAATTAAGCCATTCGCAAAATGTATATTTGTGTATGAGATAATTTGTAAACTTCTGTAAGTCGCTGGATCATACAAAAATATTTATATTTTTGTAAGTAATTATATCAGTTGCTGTTATTACAATTGTGATTAACACATTTTGCGTATTAGTAAATAGCCTTCTAAATAATCACTTGCAAACCAGTGTCAGTAAGAACACTCTGGAAATATTCTGCAAATGAAGTTTGTGATTAAAAAGCATTGTTGCATCATAGTCTTACTCGTATAGCTTGCAAAAAATAAAAATAATTAAATTGAAAATCATTTACATTGAAATTTTAAAATTAATAAATTTTATATAACTCATCCGCCTTTTTCAGTAAATATCAAAAGCCAGAATTCAAAAGTAAAACAGTGTTGCAGGTTTCAATAATTTAGCAAAAACTATTGTTGGATGCTAATTTCTTCACCCAACCTAATTTATATTAATTATTTTAATTTATTTTCTTTTTTTAATCTCTCTTATGAACTTAAAAATATGAAAACAGTGACTTTTTAAAAATGAAAAAAAGATTCAGTAAAATGAAAATCCTGATTTTATTTTTTATAAAAATTATGTAAAAAAATCAACTGCTTTATATAATTTGATTTTTATTATGCCAACCCTGATTTGCAATTTATGGGTATCATTATTTCTTAGTTATTTGAAAAATTAAAGCAAAATAATTTTCAAGGTAATAGATTATTTTTTGCATGAAACTAACATATTCAGATTTTCATGATAAAAAGGTTTGATTCTTTGAAGAAAATCTGTCTGTCTAAAACTGTATCATGAAAATTATTCTTCCAGAGCTTCATCTTACTTGATTTCCAATATATATATATATATATATATAATATATATATATATATATATATATATATATATATATATATATATATATATATATATATATATATATATATATATATATATATATATATATTTTGCGTTATAACTGGCCATAAAGTTGACTAGAGGCATGGATGTCTGAGTGGGCCAAATGCTGTCTTCTATTCTATTATCTAAACTTTCAAATTACCTGTAAACAAGTTTATAAAATAATAAATGTTTTCTTTATTAAAGCTATTGGGCATACTTGCTCTACTTAGTATCTTAAATTTAAAGGAATTTAAATCATCATCTCTTCCAGACTTTGATGTAAAAGAGGATCAGTTATAGTTTTGATATTTATTTATAACCTTTGCAAGAGGGAAGTTGCTAAATATTTAAACTTAAAGTATGAAATTTACATTTAGTAGGTTGAAAATGTTGAATAAGGGAGAAGCATATTTAAATAATGTAGTACAACATTCATAACTTGTTTAACGAATGTGACAATAAATGTTTATTCATATTTGGAATGTAAAGTATTGTCAGAGCAGAAGAAAAGTTTACAAGTTTTTAAAAATTTCTTATTTTTGTCACTTTCATGTACATTAATAATAATAATAATGATAATAATAATTATAATTATAATAATAATTATTAATATTATTATTGTTTAATAAAATAAAATATTAAATGCAAGAAAAACTAATGTAACAGCATAAGTGATAGACATATCCAGATTTTTACCTTCTCAATAGAAGCTTCCACATCTTTCTTCATTATTGGGAGTCATTCTCAATTGTAGTAGATATTCATGGTCTCTGGTATTATCTCTTAATATTCTTTGATGTATTTATTCCTTTTTCCATAGGCTCTTTCCTTCTCATTGACAATGATCCATCATTAATTTCTCTATTGCCATTGTGTTTATATTTCTTTTACTGATTACCTCAGAAAGCTTTTCATGCATCTATTACTGATCTCTTCAGGAGTAATTCTCAGTCTAAGCTACTATTGTTCATTCAGTGTACAAAATTTTTTTGTGGTCATTCTGCCAATATTTTTTTACCTTTTAATAACATAAGTTTGTCATAATTTCAGAATATTTTTTATAAATCATGGGTTTTTTATTATCATTATTATTGTCATTTTCAATTATAGAAATTTATGACCCTGAAAAATGTTTCTTCAATGTTGAAGAAAATAAATGAGGAAGGCTTAAAGGCACATTTTGAATCAGATGAAGAGAAGTTCTTTGCACAACTTGTGAGGTCTAAGTTTCCTGCAGTACTTCTCAACAAGATCAGTGATAAAGAATAGGTTTTTGTTTACAAGTTTAATAATAAATTTTTTTATATATTATTTTTTTTTTTTTTATTTTTTTAAAATTAACTCCTTTTTCCCTATTAGTATATTATATATATATATATTATATATATATATATATATATATATATATATATATATATTGTTAAGGTGAGAGTACGGTTACTGATGATGACTCACCCTACCAATACTAAGATAAGATCAACCAACTTACAGTTCATCCAAACACTCCCGCCAACAACTCAATGAAATTCTGTATAACAACGAATAACGCAGACACTCAGGTCCGGTTTACAGGATTCCCCTGCTAAACTTCTTCGTCTTTATCTATGGCCCAGACGAATTAAATGAAGAGGTGCCAAGTACGTGTGTCAAACCCAACAATGAATAAACTCTCGTGACTCCAGAAGATATAGTAAATTATATAGCAATATAATAAACTAACTACAGGAAAACACAGGACACGATCTACGAATAAGAATGCACCCTGAAGAATATATACAAATTTAATTAACGAATATACAATTCTGGCTTCAACACATTCAACTATATAACCTGCCAGCTATACCCGTCGGCACGGCTGTCAGGGCATACACCAAATGTGTGTGTAAGTACCAGATTATTTACTGACACCGGGATGTTGATGTAGATTATGATGTTGACTAATGAATATGAATCAACACAAGAATATTTCAAAACTTTAACGAACCAAGATTGGTAACTAAAGGGGTGAATATATATAAAATTATAAATAATTTTATATATACTCGGTGTCTCACACTTATAATATATGGGTGTATATATGCATACAAATATATAATAAAATAATGATTTAAATTATAGTTGCTCGATTATAATTAGGTTACAAAATAAGATGATAATTTTAGGACTGATTAGATGCACAGATATAAATAAAGGTGCATTTAATCAGTAAATACTAGCACAATTAGTATATTAAAATAATACTTGTAATTATTTAAGAATAACTTAACTTGGCAAGATTATCTAGAGGAAACTGCTCACAGCTTGCTCAACTATCCAATTACAGAATATGTTTGAGTCAGTGTTTGCTTCCTCTATAGTAATACCCCGTCAAGGCGTATTGTGATTATCTATGGTCTATAGCCTGTATATATGGACTGACTCTGGATTGAATACAGCACTGGAACTGATCCTGGTGCTGGAAACGGATACAGAATGGATTCTGATCCGAGCACTGGAAACTAGCCAAGCACTGGAATGTGATCCGAGCACTGGAATCTGAAGGATAAATCGTATCAGATTATCTATTCCTAACAATTGATTAACTAACTGAATTTAATAATAAAGCCTATAAAACTTACCCTAGCCAGGAATGTTTCGTACTTGAGAATATATCACCAGAGATTAATTTGAAACAGACTATATGTTCGTACTTGTTCCGTACTTGAGAATATATTACCAGAGATTAATTTGAAACAGACTATATAATATATCAGTTTTGTATCAGACAAAGTATATAACAAATCTAACTACTGCCTGTAAAAGAGAGAAACAGATTTATTACCAATCACACACACAAGTATATCATAAATGAACAATAAATAATATTATCCTCCTAATAATATAACATAAGGAGTACTTTGGCAGTGCATAGGTTATTACCTACTGCAGGGTGAAAGTTACGGGTGAAACCTCATGAACATATAATGATGCTCATGCGAATTATTACATTACCCACCACCAAAGAAAAGCTCCTTTTCTTTCACCAACCACACATACTACAGACATACATATGGAAGAAAAGAAAGAAACCTACACCTAAGACAGGCGAGCGATAATACATTTCAATGCTACAAAATGACGAACTTGAGCAGCCGCGAGCAACCTCCTCCAACCAATCAAGTCAAAAGGAAAATAATATATAAATATATATGAAAAGAAAACAAACAAAAAAAAAAATCAACAAAACAATTACATAAATCATTTTAAAGAAAAAAAATACAATACAAAAAGTAGATAAGATTATCCAAAAAAAATAATTTTTTTTTTTTTTTTTTTTTTTTTTTTTTTTTTTTTTTTTTTTTTTTTTTTTAACATGGAAAATACAACTTAAAAAAAAAACATAAACATAATACAACGAATATTTACTTCAAATTATGACATTAAGCCAAAAGTTTAGAAATACTATCACATTATGTACATATAGTACTTCACATAGTGAAAACCGAGCACGAATATATGGGTAACGAATTTACGTATTCCACGAAGGTTCTTCATCTCCACTTTCAATTAAATCCAGCATGTCTCTCGCCACACTACAAACTGCTGATCTCCTTTCTTGTGGCGTGTCTGGAGCAATAAACAACCGTTCCACTCCTTTTAAATAATACCAGAGTCTCCGATTATCTGCTGGTGTTAACGATGAACTCTGTACAGTCTGCCGTGACCGCACAGAAGTAGTGACAGTGGAAATGACTGTGATTACCGAATCGTCCGATGATGTGGACTCGGTTTCGGAAGACTGACTTCCACCAGCAACAGCTAACTCCGTTTCCTCACGAATATTTTCACTTTGCGGTACAACCACATTATCTACGACTATCTCTTTCTCCTCCACCGCTGAAGAGTCTGGAGAAGGCGATGAAGTTGCTACTTCAGGGACAGGCAAACTCTCCGATGCAGGACTAGGCAATACCGATAGTGATGGCCTAACTCTGAGCCAACGACAATAAGGCACGATACTCTCAAAAAACATGAGGACACAATGAGGAGTATAGTGTAGTCCGTCACTCACCATTTCAGGAAAATTGAAGTCATCGTCTAATACCTTTAAAAACTTCGCATGTGGAGCCCATCGAGTAGTACCTCGACAAATGTCCCGTACAAAATGGTTAAGTGCATGGTGAATCATTAAAATATTTTTACCATTCCACGAATATTTCTCGCTATGAAGCAACTGCTGGTCCGAATATATTCTACGAGCAGTACTGACCAAATGCGTCTTTGCAAACCTGAAATCCTTATCCATGTCGGATAACAGTTGCGCAGCCTGACTCGAATATTTCTTAGTAATGATGGAAACATTAAAGTTATAAATATTCTTTACACTAGGTAATACTAAGAACATTTTTACCCGAGGATTCACCATACTGCAAAAATGGTGTGCCTCCTGCATAAACTGGGCAACGGATTCTAAACCGCGCGTTGGGATTGTTTGTCACCAGTTTAACATGAGGTGAACAAACCATGGGAACCTTATGCCAGGAATAACATGTAAGGCCCAACACAAGTACGATATCCATGTGGCGTGCGAATATTTGACGTAACGCCTGCATGCCTATCAATAATACTTCTCCCAGGTACGGCATCAAAGGTAAACGCAGCCAAGTACCTCCTCTCCAGCTCCTCAGCGGCCCTCCGGAAAGCAATCACCTCCGAATCTCCAATAACAAGAATATGTATCATCTGGAAAGAGACAATAAATACTTGTAGATATCCGTTACAATTTTATCAAAGCAATGAAAAATAAATGAATAATACACTGAAAAGGTTTTCAAAGCATTAGTACATTAATACATATTAATAAAGCAAAAGGAAATCAGCATAATAAAACTTTTGCAACGCGTTTCACCTTATAATGTCAATAAGTCTAAACAAACATCATAAGCATAAAGAGTGTGATAAAGAATATGATAAATAGGGTAAATAAGCATAGGTACCATGCGTTTCTTATAAATCAAATCCGTAAACCAACATAAATTATAGTTTGGAAACAAATATAAATTAATAAATTCTTAAAATAAAATAATACCTTAGATTTTTGCAACACAAGCTATAGAATTAACTTTTATGTACAACTGTTCTTGTATGGGAATTTTATTTAATAATAAAGGTTATTATTTTCATGCAATATAGAAATGATATTACTTTCTCTTATACTCTAAGGGATTTGTAAGAACATGAATATGATCGGGAACTGGGCCATGTGAACGGGTTCTGGGACCTACCACATTACTAATGGTTGTGGTAACTATAGTGTCAACAACCTTGGTTCGCATTTCAAGTTCAGGGGAAAGAATATATGAATCTTCAATATATTCATCAAGAGTGCACTCTATAGTTTCACTATGCTCACCAATAGATGATAAAGTGTCCTCAGGAAAACCAAGATTATATGAGGATGAATTAGGATTAAGAATATCCCTAATATCGCGAATATTTCCCCTTCCCTCAGTAAAACCTTCAAAAACTGATTCACATAAAGATTGTGAATCTGAATCCTCTTCAGATATTAAACCATTCTCACTGACAACTGACTCCCCTGTACTTCGACAGAGAAAACGAAGAATTGCAAAATCAGCTGACATACGACGATTATTCCCAATAGTAGAATTAATTGTTGAATTCAGAGTCCCTTTCATACATTTCATTCACACGAACCTCAACATTACTCTCACCCACCACCTGATCTCCACTCGAATATGCTTCCACCGACTGGCAACCAGGAACCACATGAGTAGTGTGCATAGATGTAATTGTAGGTGTTCGATTTATGTTTTGGAAAGGCGATATATGAAATGTTTCTAACCTAGTTGTGACTGGTACTGTAATATCAGGAATCCTAACTTGCGAATATCTACTACCTAAACTAACATATTCGTCTATTGATAATGGTGAATTTATTTCGAACCCCAAGAAATCATTCTCTTCAAAATCTGATTCTGATGAATCGAATATATCCGGCTCAACAACTTGACTATGGTCATTGTCCAGGCTTTCAGATTCCTCGTTCATTTCTATTACTTGAGTCGCCGAACTATCCTCCTGCAACTCCGATGAAAGCAATTGTTTGAAATGATGATTATCTCGTAAATATCGAGGGACTTCCAACCATGGACGTAGCTGCGAATAATGAGCTCGAATAATTGATTTTGGGTTGTTCATCCTAACTATTTCATATGTTAGGCTATTATCATGTACCTGACGAATAATGAATGGTCCTACATATCGTGCTTTGAATTTATTTATGACGAGATTACCTGGCATGTGAACTTTATATGCCACTTTACTACCTACACTATATGGAGAAAAGTGTTTTGAAGGGTCTCGCCAAAACTGCTGCAAGCACGGATTGCTAAGAAAAGAATGTGCTGTTCTTAGAAGAATATTTGATGGTGTGGCATCAATAGCTGAATGCCAAGTGTTATTATATATAATAACTGCCTGAGGCAATTGATCATCCCAATTTGATGGATTATCCTGAGCCAATGTTCTTAATAACTGTAACAATGTACGGTTGACACGTTCAGTAACCCCATTACATTGTGGCATGTGGCTGGAGATTACCACATGTTTAATCCCAAATTCTTGCAATACTTTTTCAAATGGTTCTCCCATAAACTCCAGACCACGATCACTTAAAAGACGATCGGGAATATGTGTTAAACATGGTAAGATTTTATGCTTGAACGCATTTGCTACTACCTGACTGGTTTTATTGACCAGGGGAACTACATTGATGAATTTGGAGAAGTGGTCAATAGCAACTAAACAATAACTATTATTTCTACGAGTACGTGGCAACTGCAGCAAGTCAACTGCTAATAACTCATATGGGAAAGATGATTTTATTTTTAACATAGGGGGCTTTGCAATATTTGTGCTTGTCTTAGACACTTGACAATGTGGACAAGACTTACAAATGTCAGTGACTATTTGATTGACCCGAGGATTCCAAAGTTCCTCATATATAAGAGATAATAACTTGTTTCTCCCCAGATGTCCGTAATCAACGTGAAACTGTGTTGCTAAGGAAACCATATATGAGAAAGGAACGATGAATTTATCCTCCCCTCTATGTTGAATCAACAACAACCCCTCGGTGATGAATATGTGCTCAGCAACCGGCTTGAATGCAGTCAAGTTCTTAGGCCACTGTATCTTTGGCACTTTATTTAAGACTACTTTACTTAAACTCTTCAAAACTCTATCTGTGTGTTGTTTTTGTTTAAGAGTGTCTATATCCACCGACGAATTGTGTAGTAATATACTATGTATTTGTGAATTGGTTTGAGAATGTATTCTAACTAAATTAATTGAGATTATTTCATTCGCGGAATCGGATGTTCCTTCTGGAATTAATAAATTATAGTGTATCCCTGATACACAAGAAAGATAACATGTGTCAGAGTATTTCTCACCATATACTAACGGTTTGGCGCTATTATAATACACTAATACCTTACACTTCATTACGTCCGCGAATACTTGAATGACTTCAGGTATCGGCACCTGACCCGGATAAATCATTAATCTCAGTTTCTTTAACAGATTCCTTCCGCCGAGATTATATTTACGAGGATCTTTAATTAATTTATTTACCAGCGTTTCTCTTATCTCCACATGTGCCTCCTCTGAACCTTCTGCCCAAAAGCCAAAACATCGGAACAAGGAATCTCCACCACCAGGAATGATGACCTGTTTAAAGCCCGGTGGGATGTAATTTCCCTCGAAGATTTC
Organism: Armadillidium nasatum; assembly: GCA_009176605.1. Classification (NCBI taxonomy): domain Eukaryota; kingdom Metazoa; phylum Arthropoda; class Malacostraca; order Isopoda; family Armadillidiidae; genus Armadillidium; species Armadillidium nasatum. The sequence goes on along the minus strand of SEYY01003176.1, from coordinate 95,078 downwards.
TTCAACCGGAATATCTAAAGGCTCATCTTCGGCTGCGGGAACTGGAGAACGAGATAAGGCATCTGCAAGAATATTTTTCCTACCGCTGATATGACGAATTTGAAAATTATACTCAGAAAGTTCTTCTAATGTCCGTGCAATACGTCCATCTGCGGTTGACATATTATGTAAGTACTGCAACGGCTCATGATCACTATAAATGATGAATTCTTTTTCATTGCAAAGGAAAGGTCTCAATGCTTTGACGGCCCACCGTAATGCTGCCAACTCGCGCTCTACAGTGGAATATTTTCGCTGCGCATCGGAAAATGTCATGGAAATGAACGCGATGGGTCGATTATCATCCCCCTGCTGCTGTGACAACACCGCCCCCGATCCGATATTAGACGCGTCAACGAATAATTCCAACGGCGACGAATTAAGACTATAGTCTGGGAAAGCCAATAAAGTTGGACTAACCAGCGATGATTTAAGTTGGTCAAAAGCTTTTTGACACTCCTCCGTCCATCGTACTGTACGGCCACCAGTTTGACAAGACAAGGGTTTCGCTATCGAAGAACAGTGTGGGATGTGGCGTCTATAGAAGTTGACCATCCCCAGAAACTGCCTAAGTTGTTTGACCGTACTGGGCACGGGAAAGTCAAGCACGCCCGAAAGATTCTTTTCGAGAGGCAAAATCCCACGACTATCTATTCGATGACCGAGAAAATCAACTGACCCTCGACATAGCTTTGTCTTACTCGGCTTTAGTTTAAAACCGTTAGCATCTAAAGCACGTAATACCTTTTCTAATGAGACAATATGTTGCTCGAAAGTGCTGGACCGAATAATTACGTCGTCAAGATAAGCCATGACCTCAGACCATGGGATACCCGACAGAGCCAACATCATACCTCTCTGAAAAGTGGCTGGTCCGCCCTTCACTCCAAAAGGCATACGAAGAAATTCATAATGTGACAGCGGTGTAGAGAAAGCCGTTTTCTCTATACTACCTTCTGCCATCTCGATTTGGTAATATCCACGCACTAAATCGATAGTGGTGAATATTTGAGCACCTGCCATATTGTAAATGGAATCGATTAAATTAGGTAAAGGAAATGCGTCTCCCTTAGTATGTTTGTTAAGGGCACGGTAGTCCACACACAAACGCAAACCACCGTCCTTTTTCCTTACAGGAACTACTGGAGCCGAATATGGAGAGTAACTTTTCCGAATAATTCCACCCTCTTCAAGCTCACCACACTGACGCTCAATTTCTTGGGCCAGTGGTCCTTGGAACCGCCGAACCGGCACATGAATGGGCCTATCGGTCGTAAGCTCAATGTGATGCTGGACATTATGGGCAAGCCCAACATCATCATCTCCAGTACTGAGGACTGCAGAATATTTTTGAAGAAGGTTTATAAGCTGATCTTTTTGAGAATCATTCAACTGAATATCCGAAAATTGAAACTCTTCCACGATTTTATCTCGCGTCCAATAGTTTTCATGCACAGAAGCATCTTCCAATTCGCTTGACAGAATATTATAAATGGAAATATCAGTGGTCTCTGATATAGGAAAAGCAGATCCCACTGAGAATCCCTTTGGTATGAATCTGGATGATTCGCTACCGTTGTAAACAGCTACAACTGAAGAATCGCCTTCACTGAGTATTCCGGGTAGCACATTAAAGTTCTCCTCACTCAGACCTTCTAAATAGAAGTTCTGGAGAGAATATGTAAAATTACATAGATTTATAGAAATAAATCCGCACTGATGCGCTCCTACCTCCATATTTTCGATTGTTCGTGGTTCGATAGTGGTGTTACTTTTGGTAGGATCTGAAGCTACCACGAGAAACTTATCTTCATCCCTTAGTAATAACTGATATGTAGACATATCCGGGAGAAGACTATTTGCTCGTAAAAGAGGAACACCCAGCACCAACGAATCCTCCAGGAACTGAGATGGGACAACGTAGAATTCAGTTTGAGTGGTACTGAAGCCACTCCTAAAACGAAGACTTAATAGAACAAAATGTGAAATTTTCACGGCAGTATGACCAATGCCGCTAATCGTTCGAATAGTTGAAGCATGTTTGTGAACACCGATGAGCTCATCCACTACCGAAGATTTAATTAGGCTTACACATGCCCCATTATCAACTAGGCAATCGTAAGGTCTGCCCGAATATCCCTCAAGGATGACATCCACATATAAGGGTTGACTGTCAGCCCGATTAAATAGGATCTGAATATTTTCGGGAGTCTCACTTGGTTTTTGGGTCAATACATCTGAACTGGAGCTACCATCACTAACCTCCGCAGCCTGACCCATGGCTACGGAGTCACTCAGTTTAAAGCTTGTGCTCCGCCACTAGCTCCTTCTGAATGAGAGTCGTCACGTGTACTCCGTGTGTTATTAACTACACCCCGCTGATTATTTCGTTGAGGCAATGGACTTTCACGACCTTTAGATCGGGGACTTCCACGGCCGGGACAATCTTTCCCCAGATGTCCTGCAGAGCAGTATGGGCATTTCATTATATGTGTTCGAGCCGCTTGTGAGGACTGATTATTTGATTGCTTTGACTTTGTCTGTGAACATTCTTTTGCAGAATGCCCCTGCTGTTTGCAATATGCGCAGACATCATTATAAGTATAGCAATCGCTGAGAGTATGATTATTTTTTCCACAATACGTGCAGAAGAAATCGGATTTTGATGATCTACCAGTGGTTCTTGGCGCTGAATTACCATTACCACGGTTATTCCTATATTCTGAACGATTATTTGCGGGCTTGGGCGGTGTGGTAGGCGCTGACTCAACTACAGCTCTAGTAGAGTTCCTTGGCCTGTCAGAATATCTTCTGACCGCCTCACTCCAGGCATCGCTCTTCTGTCGTTGTGTTTTGACCTGGGAAATAGTTATTACCTCAGGTTCTTCGACGATTTGTTCGGTTGACAACTCATTACAATGCTGATTTGCCAACCTGACTATCTGATCAAATTGCATCTTCTGACCAGTTGCACCCTCATGGTTGAGTATATAATCATGCATTCGTTGTTCCACTACTGCTGGCAGATTATGTAGGAATGCCCGTCGCAAATTGTCATGGGCACGCATGGAAACACCGGGGTAGGCTCGGTTTGCTAACTGTTCCAACCTGAGTGCGAACATATTGACACTCTCGCCCGGTTTCCGTTTGGCAAGCATAAACTCTTGCGAAGCCTTGTCCTTTCTTACTCCCGCCTCATAGTCCCACCATTGAAGCAAGGCGTCTTTAATAGCAGTATAAGCCATCTCTTCACGAATAATTTGATCGTACAGGTCACTGTAAGAACCCTCGAGGAAGTTTCCGAGGACGATTATCCAGTCTTCGGGCTGGTCTGGATACATGACCTGGCAGTATCTCTCGAACTGTTTGAAGAACGTTCGGAGATTATGTTCTTTAGCCGCGTTGAACTTTCGTGGAGGTACTGCCTTTGGCTTATATGCTTTTGCCACTATCTGTGTCAGCATATTGACAGATCGTGTGACCATTGATAATTGATCTTCAATTGCATCAAGGCGACTATCTGAGCTAGGGGGCAGAGTTTGAAAAGGCAATGATCTGTAAGGTTCAGACAACGATGATGTCATGATGGATGATGAATAAATAGGAGTCGGGAATGTTGATGAAGTCAACATACTAGAAACCTGGCGGAATACGCAACGCTGGACGTTACCGCTGAATATCTATTACTCTCCTGCCACAGACGGCAAAGAGAACCGCACGCCAACTAACGGTTCGCGAGTTATACTGGTTCCCGCAAATTTATGTTCCCGAACCGGAGACGACTCTACTGTTCCCGCATTCGCGAATGGAAAAGGAACCCGCTCTACTGGAGGTCGCTGTTCCTCCTTAAAGTGAGCCACCAATCTGCGGCTCACTACGTCGTTCGGCCCGCAATTGACTTAATTGACGGTTAGAATCGCCAAGCGCCGCGTGTAATCGCTGTAATTCCGCTAAAATAAACGCGTTATCGGCATGACTCGATACCGCGGTTCGATTATATGGAACATCTACCGTCGACGGGTCTTGTGTACCCTCTCGGTCAGAGGACACAGACAAGTCAAGATCCGCGATCGAATCTAACTCTAACATGTCTGGGTTTTGAGATTGTGCCATTATGCTGTGTATAATGTAAATATACTATATTAAGAGTGTACTGTGGTTTTCCCTGACAACCCAACAACAACAATACTTAAGGGAAAAAAAAATGTTACACAACAATATTCAACCCCGATGATTCGACGAAGATTTGTCACGAGAGTCAACAAGACAACTTCAACCAACGAATATGAAAACAAGGCGCCTGCAGGACAATCCTGGCAGGGTCGCCAATTAAGAAGCACTACTCAATGAAATTCTGTATAACAACGAATAACGCAGACACTCAGGTCCGGTTTACAGGATTCCCCTGCTAAACTTCTTCGTCTTTATCTATGGCCCAGACGAATTAAATGAAGAGGTGCCAAGTACGTATGTCAAACCAACAATGAATAACCTCTCGTGACTCCAAAAGATATAGTAAATTATATAGCAATATAATAAACTAACTACAGGAAAACACAGGACACGATCTACGAATAAGAATGCACCCTGAAGAATATATACAAATTTAATTAACGAATATACAATTCTGGCTTCAACACATTCAACTATATAACCTGCCAGCTATACCCGTCGGCACGGCTGTCAGGGCATACACCAAATGTGTGTGTAAGTACCAGATTATTTACTGACACCGGGATGTTGATGTAGATTATGATGTTGACTAATGAATATGAATCAACACAAGAATATTTCAAAACTTTAACGAACCAAGATTGGTAATTAAAGGGGTGAATATATATAAAATTATAAATAATTTTATATATACGGTGTCTCACACTTATAATATATGGGTGAATATATGCATACAATTATATAATGAAATAATGATTTGCTCGATTATAATTAGGTTACAAAATAAGATAATAATTTTAGGACTGATTAGATGCACAGATATAAATAAAGGTGCATTTAATCAGTAAATTAACTAGCACAATTAGTATATTATAAATAATACTTATGACTCATTTAGTAATAACTTAACTTGGTGAGATTATCTAGAGGAAACTGCTCACAGCTTGCTCAACTATCCAATTACAGAATATGTTTGAGTCAGTGTTTGCTTCCTCTATAGTAATACCCCGTCAAGGCGTATTGTGATTATCTATGGTCTATAGCCTGTATATATGGACTGACTCTGGATTGAATACAGCACTGGAACTGATCCTGGTGCTGGAAACGGATACAGAATGGATTCTGATCCGAGCACTGGAAACTAGCCAAGCACTGGAATGTGATCCGAGCACTGGAATCTGAAGGATAAATCGTATCAGATTATCTATTCCTAACAATTGATTAACTAACTGAATTTAATAATAAAGCCTATAGAACTTACCCTAGCCAGGAATGTTTCGTACTTGAGAATATATCACCAGAGATTAATTTGAAACAGACTATATGTTCGTACTTGTTCCGTACTTGAGAATATATTACCAGAGATTATTTTGAAACAGACTATATAATATATCAGTTTTGTATCAGACAAAGTATATAACAATCTAACTACTGCTTCGTTTAATTGAGAGTTTTAACAAAGTAAATACTGCCTGTAAAATAGAGAAACAGATTTATTACCAATCACACACACAAGTATATCATAAATGAACAATAAATAATATTATCCTCCTAATAATATAACATAAGGAGTACTTTGGCAGTGCATAGGTTATTACCTACTGCAGGGTGAAAGTTACGGGTGAAACCACATGAACATACAATGATGCTCATGCGAATCATTACAATATATATATATATATATATATATATATATATATATAATCTCCTCCGGTGTGCAATGGCCAGAGGCCTACAAAATTCCATCAGAGTTTGAAAAATCCTTTAAAGATCGAAGGACTCCAACTTGTCCAGATACACTGCATTTGAAAGTTTGCAAGTCAAAGGAAGTTGGGAAAACAGATAAAGGGAGTGTGTTCCAGATTTACCAGCAGAGTATATGCAAGATTGTGCATAGCAGTTAAGTCTGGGTCAGAGAGTTGGACAGAGTAAGGATGACACTGTGTAGAAAGGCATGTCGCACAAGCTCTTTGCAATGGAGGAGGTATGCAATGAGAGTTCAGAAGAACAGTGTGTGTTGTAATTGCGATAGTAAAGAGAGAGTGAGGCAACAATTCGATGGGCATAAAGAAATTGGAGAGAGTTAGTAAGAGCAGGAGAGTTGATGAGATGAAAAGCCCTAGACTCCACCTTCTCAAGGAGAGTTGTATGAGTGGAACCACTCCAGATGTGTGAAGCATACTACATACAGGGGCGAACAACACCCCTATAGAGAGCAAGCAACTGGGGTGGCGTGAAGTAATTCTGAAGCCATCTCAGAGTACCCAACCTCTTAGAAGATTGTTTAGAAAGAGAAGTAATGTGATCTTTTCAAGAAAGATCATGAGAAAAGGATACGCCAAGAATATGAAGAACAGATGAAGGTTTGAGTTGTAAGTTTTTGAAGAAGATATCAAAGTTGTGTGGAAGATTGTGGAGAGATGGAGTAACTGAGTTTTTGAGGCATTAAAAACAACCATGTTTTCTCTGCCTCAATTTGAAATACATGAAAAATCAGAGGTTAGTTGCTCCAAGGTTACCCTTCTGGAGTCTATCAACTGCTGTTGGGTGGGACGTCTTTCAAACTGGAAGGAGGAATGATGGAGTCATCAACATAGGAGTGTATAGGAGATGAAGTAACAGAAAGAAGGTCCTTAATGAAAAGCAGAAAAAGTGTTGGGAATAGGACAGAACCCTGAGGAACACCACTATTAATAGATTTAAAGGAAGAACGGTGGCCATCTACAATAGCAGCTATAAACGACCAGAAAGTAAATTAGAGAGAAGGATATATATTGAAAGAGAGAAGTTTGGAAATTAAAGCTTTTTCCAGACTCTATTGAAGACTTTTGCTATGTCCAGTGCGACAGCACATGATTCACCAAAATTTCGAAGAGTGGAGGACAGGAAAGAAGATCACCAGTAAAGCGTTTTATACGAAAGCCATACTGATGATCAGAGATAAGATTAGAAGAATTGAGATGTTTCCATATATTCCTTTTAAAGATAGATTCGAAAACTTTAGAGAGAACGGAAGTTAAAGAAATGGGACGATAGTTGGAGGGTTGAGATGGTTCCCCCTTCTTCGGCACAGGCTGAATGAGCGCACGTTTCCAGCAAGAAGGGAAGGTTGAAGTAGAGAGACAAAGACGAAATAATTTACCAAGGCAGGGTGCAAGCTCGGAAGCACAAGTTTTGAGAACCACAGTAGGAATACCATTGGGACCATACGCTTTCTTAGTATTAAGCTCAGAGAGAGCAGAAATGACATCTTTAGAAGAAATTCTAATTTTAGGCATAAATGAGTTGGACTGGATTGAAGGAGGAGGTATAGCTACGGAATCGTCTAATTTTGAATTATAGGAAAAAGTTTGAGCGAAGAGTTTAGCTTTAGAAGAAGGTAAAACCGCAGTTGTGCCATTGGAAGATAATAAAGGAGGGAAAGAGAAAGAAGCAAAGTTAAAGTTGAATTTTTTTGCAAAATGCCAGAGTGTGAGGAAGAGGAACCAGAAAGTTTATTGCATTTTCTACAGAGAAAATTGTTTTTAGTGTTACTGAAGGGTAAATTTTGCACGATTCCTGGATATATATATATATATATATATATATATATATATATATATATATATATATATATATATATATATATATATATATATATATATATATATATATATATAAAGTCAAAAAGTATGCAGAAAAGGACAAAAAGATCATTTCTTAATCAATATACATAAGCATAAAGCAGTTATATTTCATCATAGTCTTCCTCTAAGTCACTACACTTTTGATGGCAATGCTTCCATTTGTTAAACCCCCTCTCTGAAGAATGTTTCACTCCTCGTTTTGGACCAATCTGGAACAGTACTTTTTTCTTGGTCCACATTCTCAAATCTGGTACCTTTGAAATAATCTTTCAGTTTTAGAAACAAAAAGAAGTCAGATGGTGCAAGATTAGAGCTGTAGGGTAGATGTGCTAAGATTTCCCATCAAAATTCTTGTAACACAGGCCGGACAGCCATCAAAGAATGTACTGCAGCATTGTCGTGATAAAACAGGACACCACACTGTAACTTACCTGGTCATTTTTTCGCCAATGTTTCTTTCAGTTTTCTTGAAACTTGTGCATAGTATGTGTCAGTGATTGCCCTTTGTCCTTTGAGGTAGTCTACCCAAAATAATCCCTTTTGAATCTAAAAAAACAGTAGCCATCAGTTTTTGCACTGCTACTTTGATTTTAATTCTTTTTCTTTTCCCTTCTATTTTATTCTCCTTGCTTCTTCTTCTCTTCCTATTCTCGTACTCTTTCTATTTTCTCTTCTTTGTATTCTTCTTCTCTTTGTCTTACTCTCCCCTATTTATCTCCTCCTATTGTTCCAATTTATTACTTATCAGTGTTATTTGCCAGTACTTGTAAATTTTTAATACTTCTATCTTTTTTAGTATGTTATAATTATTTGTTGTGCTACTGCATTGGTTTTGATGATTTCCTATTGATACTGTAAGTTGAACATTCTCGTTCGATCTCTCTATATCATGTAAAGGGTGGACGACTTTTCACTTAGTGTTAGTGCACAATCATAGCTCTATAATTATTTTTATTTCTTTCCCAAATACTCAATCTCATTGTACTGTTGATACATTCCTCAAATATCGTTTTTTATTATTATTTTTCTTCTCATAGTTCTTTTGACTTCTTTGCTTAATAGTATGAATAATGAATACTGAGGTTGAGTTCTTTAATACTGCTATCCCAACTAAAAGATCAGTATAAAGATAGTTAGTGCCTTAAATTAATATGCATAAACATTAGGAGCTTCCCTAAACACCATTAGCACTTAATAAACCTACTTTTTTTTTTCTCTTGACTATAATTTTTCTGGTATAGTTTTCACTGAGGCTTTCCTAAAATACCATAACAAAGACTTGTTTGCGCTCACGGCCTATGATATAGGGCCTATTCCACGTTTACCGTAGAAAAAAAAAAAAAAGAGGTGGAGTTTCATTTCTTATTAAAAAGCCTTAAAGCAAAATAAATATTCTCATTCATTAACTCTGATATTGTGACACTTGGTGTGACTTTCAATGATGGGTCCAAAACGATCAACTTGTTACGACCACATCTACCATCACAAGGGTGTAGATTTAGATTTATGCAGCAACTTGATAAAGTTTGTACCTCTACATTAAAGAATGAAGTCTTAATAATAGCTGGTGACTTCAATATCGATATCTCTAGCAGAAATGCTAACTCATGTAGGAAAAAGTTGCTAATTGACACATTGACATCAAATGGTTTTGTGAATTACATAATAAGCATCACATGGCCAAATGAGAACATGAGATCAAATAATCATGATTCAACAAAATCCTAAATGTTATGTATTAATATTTCTGACCACTACCCTTGCGTCTTAGCACTTGAATCATGGACTGTTCCACAAGAGCAGAGGGTGTGGTGGAATATAGGCATGTCTTGGAAGCTCGTAAACAAGTTTTTCTTTAGGAAATAGAAGAATTTCACAGAAAACATTTTCACTTCACATTTTGGAATAATTGTATCATTGTTGATACTACATTAAAATTAGGAAATTTTGATGTCAAAGAAGTTTGGGTGTTGTCTTTGGAGTTTAACTTGTTTTGGTACTTTGTTTTGAAATTCATGAGATTGGAAAATCTTTGTTCACAAAGAGAGGATGTTGTTGTAAATGTCACCAAAACTTTTTCCCTTTATGTACAATTTTTAAAGACTGAAAATCATGGCTTTCAGAAAACTAACATATCTGCCTTGTTCTAAAATTCAGTGCATGGGGGAAAAGTTTTAAAAAGTTTTACTGCTAATGGTTCAGGTTCTTCTTTCATATCAACAATTTTAGTTATGGAACTCGTACCCCATCTGACGATATGTGAACCAAACTCTTGAAAGTAATCAGAAAACCTCATTCTTAGTTAGGCAAAGTCCCCTATAACTGTGTCCTTGTTGTCACCATAAGAAAGATCTTCACAATCTTTCAAGAACACAGCTAACTTTGAAAAGACTTATCTTATTTTTGTTAAGCTTTACATTGTGGTTCCAGTAAAAAAGCTTTGATCCAAATGCAAAATCTTTTTTCTGGCCAAAATTCCATTGATGATTTAAATATTCTGATACCCAAAAAGACATTATTAAGTAATCTGTTTTGAAACTATAGTAGTTGGACTACACATTAAATTACATAACATTTTTGTTTATATCTTTATTCTTTTTATTTCTTTATTCTGATTATTTGGGTTTGTTTATCTTTCAAGCTCAGGGTTAGAGTGTACAAAGAATTACGAAACAACCACCACTACCCAAATTTTATTTATTTATTTATTTATTTATTTATTTTTTTTATTTTTTTTTAACCTTGCAATTCGAGAAGAGTAACTTATCTAGGTGATTTAAACCGAAACCTAGGATCCGCATATGTGGAATTGAACCAATACTTAATCTTCTAAGTCACCTTTCTATGAATGTGTCGATTAACAAACTTTAGAAATGTAAACAATTATAACAGTCATATATATATATATATATATATATATATATATATATATATATATATATATATATATATATATATATATATATATATATATATATATATATATATATATATATATATATATATATATATAATTATTTCTTTGTAGGTTTGATTTTAATGGGATATAGTATGAAGAAGTACTACGATAACGATGGTGGCCACCGACTCTACCGTGGTCGAGTTGTTAGTAAGTATAATAATTATTTTTCTCCAATTCTTTTTAAATAGAGATTTGTTTTAAGCTGTTAATCATGAAATTATTATATTTGTAGGTATTATTTATTGAAAGTCATATTTTTCTTTTTGTTAAATGTATGCCTGATTCTATATTAATTTAAATATAAATTTAATGTCCTTATAAACCATATATATATATATATATATATATATATATATATATATATATATATATATATATATATATATATATATATATATATATATATATATATATATATATATATATATATATATTTTAAACTTTGGATGTTACTATTGTATTTCCTGTAACGATGTATTTATTGATTTATAATACGGGATGGAATTTCTTTGGTGAAACATTGAAATTCATTTTGAAGACAAAATTATTTAAATATTTTATTTTATTTTTTGAAACATTTTTAACAAGTTTTGTTAGTTTAAATCATTTTAATAGTTCTTGGGAAGTTTATAATTTTTACACATGCAAATTATTGAATCCACATGGAAGTTATTGATGTTTTGTTCTTGCAAAAGTAAATACAATATCTATTTAAGTAATAAACCTAGAGAAATATGTTGTTATTATCTGTTGGGAATAACAAATATGGCATTATTTCTTTTAAATTATTAATATTAATTTAAAAAGAGGTTAAAACACTAAAATAATGTTGGTAAAGTATAATAAAATAATTGATAAAAAATTAAAGTATGTATAAAAACCTTTTACAGGTACCTGTAAAATTTGACATTTGGCAACCCTGGGCAGATACTAAAAGGGGATACATAGTAAAAATATAATTAAAACTTTATATATATATATATATATATATATATATATATATATATATATATATATATATATATATATATATATATATATATATATATATATATATATATATATATATATATATATATATATATATATATAAAACACTGTGGGAGTATGAATGTGGCTTTAAAAGTTTGTTGCTATCTGATTCTGGCAAATGAAGTTGGTTGACTTGCTTAAGTGCTTATTGCTCTGTGTACTGTAAAGTAATACAATATTTACCAAAATTGCTAAACCAAACTTTAGTAATTATTTTATTTTAAATAAACTTACTAATTGTATTGAGATTATTTGAATTTGGCTCAAGTCGGTAAAAGCATTATTTTTGAAGCAACATTGTTTGCATATGCGACTACCAGACAACTTTGAGTCTAAATCTTTCGTCAACGTAACCTTAAATCGTGGAGTAGTTTATGGTCATGAATTTTGTTGAAAGAATAATTGATGGTATATGCTCTGAAGGTTTTTAGGTTGTGTAAAATTACCTGTGAAGATGAGTTCTCTATATTTAAAATCTTAAATTTAATATTTATATAACATTAATTATATACCACGTTAGAGTATCATTGTCTAAACTCTTCTGGATCCTCATTTTGTACAAACGAAAGTTCCTTTTATAACAATTTCTCTGCCAATTACTTCAAGGAATATGAGTGATGAGTTTTTAGTCACAGTCATTATATAGATAAAGGAAAAAAAATAAAACTCATGAAAATCGTAGTATTTTTTTATTAGTATAAAGGAAGCACTAATGCATAAAAGTATATAGAAAATGTACCAAATATAATTTTAACGAAGATTAATATGTGAAATGAGTTGCAGTTAAAGGGTGATAAGAAATTTGAAGAAGGAGAGGTGGGAAACTAATAAGGAGATTTAGTGCTTGTAACATTGAAAACACCATTCAAATAGAAAACTAAGAAGAATTTAAATATTATTGGTGTTAAAAAATATAAAGGTTGAAGAAGAAATAGATCAAATAATAATTAATATAAGATAATAAGGGTATAAGTTGATGATAGGTAAACCATTATAGGCAGAAGGCAAAGAATATAGGAAAAGGGGGTTCTGTGAGTAGTTAGATGAAGAGGGGGAGATTTGTAATAGACTGAGAAGATCAATTGTAAAATCTAACTGATTTGGATTACGATCATAATAAGCCTGTAACAGCCGAAGGTAATAGAAAATAGTTTTATTGTTAAAGAAGGTAATATAAAATAAGTTTTATTGTTAAAGAGAGACTAGTAGGAGATGTAAAAGGCGAGATTTTCAGAAAGGGAAACTGGAACAGATAAAAGGGAGAAAGATTTGCAAAGATGTTGAAGGTCCCCAACAACAAGAAATGTTTGCTGCAAGATTCTTTAAAAAAAAAAATCTTGTGCTCCCGTGTCAATAACAAGAAGAGATTTGACATTCACTTGACTAGTCAGATAGGTAAATTGACTTGAGAACCAGAGTAAAAGATTAGGTAAATTTTAGTACAGGAAATAGGATTAAAGACTTAATTTATTACTAATTCCAATTACACTGGAAAGATTAGTTAATATTAACGAAATTTTAAACTTTTTTCATATTTTAATCTATGTCAGCTTTCATTATTATTATTATTATTATAATTATTATTATTATTTTTCTTTTTCAGTTTACCGACCAGAAGATCCAAATGTTTCGCATATTAAAACAGGTCTTGGACCTTACATTAAACCCTAATAATATTCAAAATAATCTTAATTTTCATATCTTGTTAGTAAAGTGTATATATAAAAATGCTTGTATTTATCATAATGTAATTACTTTGTATATGAAATTTGGTAAAATTTATTATTTAACTTGGACTTTTTGTAAGACCTTCTTGGTTCTTATAGACAATTTTATTAGTATTACTATTATTTTTCCTTTGATTGAATATATCTATCTGGTTGTGATGTGATCGGGTTTCAGATAATGTGGTTTTTGGTCTCTGCGATGGTAATGTTCAACTATGTAATCATAGATGTGCCAGACTTTATGGTTTTGGCTAGAACCAGAATAAGCTGGAGGAATATATATATATATATATATATATATATATATATATATATATATATATATATATATATATATATATATATATATATATATATATATATATATATATATATATATATATATATATATATATAAACTAACTCGTAACCCCTATTTGCTATGGTGATGCTTCTTCCTTATTTATCCCTTCCTTAGTGAATGCTCTTCGTTCTTTCCTTCCTTTTTGTTTTTAATTACTATATATTTCCAATTTTATATATTAATTGTTTATTCCAGGAGTAAAAAAAAAATGAAGCAGAAAAGAGAAAGATTGGAAATGACAGAAGGATCTCTTCCTGACAAGTAGAAAAAATTAATATTTTCTCTTTTTCCGGATTGTTTAAATGTAATTAACCATTGGTGTTTTATGGTTTATGCCAGGTGGTTTTATTCTTATATTTGTTTAAAAAATGATTCCTGTAAAAGTGTCTCATAAAAGAAACTAAAGAAAATAATTTCTATTTGTGTGCTTGTATCACATAAGAGAATGAAAGATCTTATACAACCTCTATGGTTGTTCGTTTGACTTTACAATTTTTAATATCTTGTTTCTATCTTTATTTTCTATTAAATTTGTACTTTGTCATCGTTCTTTGCCATTGGACCGAAATTATTACTTCATATTTCAAGTTTTTCAACATTGCATATTCATTCATTCATTCATAAAGCTTTATTCAGAAAATGGTACATTTACAGGTTGAAAGTTTAATAGTAGGTCCTATTTTACTAAATTCAATAATAATCTTAATAATATCGTGACTGTCCACTTCACTGAAAAGGGGCTGCTGGGGGAAAACACTGCGGTTTCCTTTGAGCCCCAAAGTTTAATATATTAATATATATATATATATTATACTTTATTTAATAATTACAGGTTATGATAGGTTACTTCTAGAGTAACAAAAATAAATGTTAATCATGCAAGTAACAGTAGCAAAGAACGTTACTTATGATGTTTACATTGAGAATACTGGTAATAATAATAGCAATGATGATATACTTTAAAGATAATAATAGAAATAAAAATAATAGTATCGATAAGAATTATATACTAACGGGGGTGATAATAATAATAATAATACTATTCTGTAAAAATTCTTAAAGTAGAGTAGGTCTATCAATAGTATCAGATCACTGTTATTTAATTTCATCAATCTTATATTAAAAGTAAACACTAGATCCACAAAGTTGATGTGTAAACAAAAAACAATTAAGTCTGCCCTACTGTTACCTAACCAAGTAGTATGAATTACTCGAATCCAGTTTCAATTTTTAACTATATTAATATTTGGTGTATTTTAAAACTACGGATAATACGTTCCATCAGAAAAGCAATGAATTATATTTTTCCTTCCGACATTATCAGTCAGTCAATAATTCCATTCCTCAGACACTACATTTTTTCTTTTCTCTCTCTCTCTTTTTTTTTTTTTTTTTTTTTTTTTTTTTTTTTTTTAAACAAATGATCTTATACTAACTCTTATTCCTTTGATCTACTGGTAGCTACTTGTTCTTTGATTCTTACCTACTGTATCATATTGATGTCATTTTTCTCAATCATCTTTAATTGCCGTGATATATATTCTTATGCTTTTATTAGTTAATCCTGTAACTAATGGGTTTTCTATCTGTTTTTGTGTCTATGGAAATCTTTGTTCTTATGTTAATTAATATACCTTTTTTATTTTTCCAACTTTTTAATTATCTATTTAGTATACAATACCTGTTTTGCATCAAAAGTTCAAAAATAAAGGCCTCCATCTGATATTTTCAGAATATTCTCTCGTTCTTTAAAATCTCTTCAAATTTTATTTTTCTCGTGTTTGTAGGTCATTGTCCCTAGGTTCTCTGTTCCTCTTGTTTTTAAGTTTTCTATTTTGTAGCAATTATTGCATATCTTACTAGGAACTTTTCTTATTCTTTCTTTATCTTTACTTCTATGATTTCTCCATTGCACCCAATCTTTTTAGTTATATATTTCTCCCTTGCTTCACGGTAGGTACACGTTCAGTTAGGGAAAAAGGACATTATATAAAAGATTTAAAAAAAAAAAAAAAAAAAAAGTTTCTTTTTGTCAATAGATCAAAAAAGTTTTGCAAGAAAAAAAAATAAACTTGTAGAAATCTGATTATTCGTACTCATTGCTATGAAAATTAAGACTTTAAAAGAAATCATTAAACTTTGAAGTTTTTAATAATTATCTTGAATGAGGAATATTAACAAGAAAACTAATTTAACGGGTTAAGTTTACACCTTCCAAATTGGAAGTTGGTTTATTCAACTTTTGGTATAGAAGTAGGGATACTTTTTTAAATCATTTTTTGATACGTAAAATATATTTATACTTGGAATATTGTGAAAAGAAAACATAGGTATTAACAATGCAATTGAAAATTCGTTTTTCATTATTTCATATTTGTTTGATACTTATTTTATTATTATTATAATACAGTAGTTGGAAAAAAAATGGTCAGTAAATGTAGTTGACCTTCCTCGTTAATATGAAAGCTTGTACGTTTTCCATGAAAATAACACTGAACATAAGTAGAAGTACGAGAGAACCGTTTTTTCAAGCTATATTTCAAACTTTAAAAAGCTGAACCGAAACCTTTATCTTAACCTTTCTAATTTGCTATATGCTATATCACATAAAACTGTTTAATAGAAACTACTTTAGATGAAACATTAAACAAACACACCAGATTATTATTCGAATTTATTTTTTTAAAAGTATTTATGAGGAATTAATTTCTAAACGCAATTAATACGTCAGTGTTTATAATTGGTTATTTTAACTGATATTTTCCTGTACGTACATAAATTATCAGAAATTGTTCCAATGTTTTCCGATAATGACAATATCTGAAATGGGTCATAACTGTAGATTAAGTGGTTTATATGCTTGAAGGCTAAGTTTCCATCCTTTATGCGAATCCTAGGAAGTTTCCACGAAAGTTCCTCTCAATGACTTAGGCAATGGTTGTGAGGTGTAAACTAAATAATTTAAAAAAAAAGTATGAAAGAAGGACATCTGTGGGGAACCTCAGGAAACCGAAAAATATTTCGAATATATTTTTATTATAATAATTAACTGACTATTACAAACCCATCATTTTTCATTTCGTCTCCTGAAGCCGCTTTTTTATTTAAAAAAAAAAAAAAGAACAATGAATGAAAGGTTGGGATAGTACTTGTCAACAATTTTTTTAAAGATATCGGCTTCTGAGATTAGAAGAGTTTTTTTCACATGTATATTGGTGTATTAAAATAATTATAGCGATAAAATTGCTAATTGACTGAGGTGTCAAAGATACAAAGGGTATAATTTCATTATTTTGTTATCATTGTGTAAAGAGAAGCTTTTCATTCGTGTAACATAGAATTATGTTTTATCATTCGTTAATGGTTATTTCACTCAAGTTAGCTGTACGGTTTTATGTAACAATTTCTAGAAATTAGTGATAAGTTTACTCCTTATTCGATATTTACAATATGGTTTTTAGCTTGTTCCTTGTAGACACCAAGGGGAACATCTCGCTTTACAGTTATAGTCAGAAAACATTGATGTCTCCATGGACGAAATGTTTTAGTAAACCTGTTCACCGCACCCATCACTTGCTTTTCCATAGTGCGGTGAAAAGAAATCTAGTTGAGAAAACAAAAATAAATGGATTTAATAAGTTATATGTTACAATCCGTACATTTGTATGATTTAATG